>BMAO01017274.1:0-44794 GCA_019973975.1 Trichonephila clavata
TTTGGATAGGCGACGCAGTACCTCGATTTCTGAAATGCTAGTGACAAATATGTGACACGTATCTCGTTTCTCCCATCCATATTACGCCGTCTAAGGATTGCAAGGATCAATTTCGTTTAATATGAAGCATACTACGATATTCAAAACAAAGGGTCGTGAATGAAATCAAGATTCGAAACCATAGCGCATTTGAAAGCCCATTTTTTTAGCCTGACCATAACAAATATAAATTCTAATGCAAGCAAATGAATATAAAAATTGCAATAAAACTTTCTAAACCTGATGAATTTTATTGAAACAGGTATGAAATGAAATAACTGGGGAGTTTGTGAAATTCATATATAGGATGAAATCATTTTAATACAATTTATGGTGTTTTCCAATCGAAAAAAAAACCTTTTTATAATACTGAATTATCTGATGCCTTAAATTCATTTCATTTAATTTTTTTTAAAAAAACTTTCTTTTATATATTAGAAAATTACATTTAATGACAGATTCCAGTAATATCCTGAAATAATTTTTTTAAATAACACTGAGACTTCGACATTTATATAAGTGGCGTTCGAGATCTGATTCCAATACAAAGACAGAGACGGATTAAGTTAGTTGGAGGACCCTGGCGGTAAAAGGTTTGAGGCCCATGAATTCAAGAGTAATAAACTAAAATAGTGAAAAGGTTCGTTAAACTTAAAATCTCGTAATAAAATGTATAGCTATATAAAATCAATTGCTCAAGATAAACTTAACTTTAAAAAATTGGAAATTAAAACTTGGAATTTCGGATAATATGTCAACTGGCTACATGTGATGACCGTCGTGCTTATATAGGCCTAGTCGATTTGTGCAATTGTAAGTCATACACATTTATTTGTTTGGGTTTGTACGAGTATTTGACAACGTATGCTACGCACTGTTTACTTTTATGCGTCATAGTTGGGGCCTACATTTGTGCAGAGGCTCAGGGTCTACTTTTGCGAAAGGGCCCAGGGCCCCAAGAAGTCTAAAGACATCCCTGCTTACTGTACTAAATATAAAGATGTATAAATGTGCTGTGTGTGAAGCCTTCTGTGCGTATAAATTGTACAAATCTTGTGGTAAGAATTGCTCAAGTTTAGGCCCCTGGCGGCCATCCAGCCGCTTAATCCACCTCTGCACAAAGGCCTTAATTTATCAGACTCTAACTAGGTCTGGGCCTATAGTATTTGTATCTCGTGAAGAAAGATTACCAAAGAAATTCAAAATTGAAAGATTTGCTAGATTTCTAAGCAAAACGATGTTTGATATCAGTGGCGTAATGTACGCTCCCGCAACGTGTGGGGGGGGGGGGAGCCCGTGTGTTACGGTTTTGCAATTCTTTGTAAGATATGGCTTGGGGCCCAAAATCTGATTTTGCATGGAGGCCCTAATATTCTACGTAACGCCATTGTTAACTAGTAAATTTTTTTCAGATTATTTTCCCAAAACTCAATAAATGTTTTGTTTTTCAAAAAATTTAAAATTTTGCAATAAATTTCATTAAGTTCTTATGAATGTTTTTGTTTCATTGATTTTTTTAGATACATGAATATTTAGATCTATATAAAGTACTCTAATAAACTTAATTTTGGTGAAATATGTTTGTTTTTTTACTATATCCTTTAACACGAAAAAATATTTCATTTCCAAAATAATCAGTTTCGTGTTAAACAATTTTCACCGTATTCGGAAATATACGTATTTTTTTTTTAAAAAAAAAAGATTAAAAAACAAAAATATTAACAGCTAAACTAGTTTCATGAAAATTTTATATTGTATATGTTTGATTTTCCTGTGCAATTGTCTGTACTTCATAATATTTAGTATTTTGGATAGCTAACCCTTCTAGCAAAGTAGACATGTTTTTAGAACTTATAAATAATATTGTGCGTATCTCATTACTTGGTACCATCCGAAACATTTTTCAAATGATTTACTACTTGCTAGTTTCAAAATTTGAACATACGTTAAATAATTTTATATATTAATAAGAAAAGTTTTTCTTAGGATTATAAAAAGATATTATGTATTATGAAATGCAATTTTGCTGTACTTTTACCACTTGTAAAAATGATCTAACTGTACTTAACAATTGTCAATATTCTTACACATGGAATTCTATTGCAAAGCTTTTATAAAAATATCTCTGTTATTCAATTTTATGAGAACGCGTGAAAAAACAAGAAAAATACTTTTTGAACTTTACGTAGAAATTTCCTTACTAAATTCCTATGTATTTCTTTTAATATGCATAGTTAATTTCGGCTTATATTTGATTCAAATTATTTTATGATATATCTATTTTTAATGTGAGTATTTACATTCTTATAAAAAACTTTGCTTCGTTTATATATCTGACTTTCCCCCAGTGTGGGAAATTTTTTATCTTAATCTTTTTAATTTTACCACACCTCTAAGTGGATACTATTGAACCACTTTGACCAAATGTCTGCAATAAATGTCAAAAGTAAATTAGCCCTTTTCAGAGGAAAAGGCAGTCAGACTCTCTGTCTCCGCTTTTTATCTCTAGAATCTTGCGCACCCCTAAATCAGGGTTTGGCAGCACATAATTGCTTATTTCACAGCCAAACCTTGAAAGCGGCTTACTTTAAGGTTTTGGTGATTTAATCATCCCTAATAGAATCATTCGACATTATAACTCATTTGGAATTATCCAATTAATATTATACGCATATTGTTGCAATGAACATAAAATCATTTCGCTTAAAACAAGTCCCCCCCCCCTTCTTTTTTTAAACCTAGAAACGATTTATAAAGGTCTATATTTTGTTTTTATAAATGTTAAGCTTAGGGTGCATAGTGATATCAGTAAGGAAGTTTTTTAATTTGTTTTTTTAGCCCAAACCTTATCAGGTATATATATATGCTGACAATGTTTTAAATGATCGATTGGGTCATGGAGCAACACAGGTTTCTAATTTTACTAATTTCATGGTATTCAATTGTTATTTTATGCATTTTTTATACTAAGCAAATTTTTTCAACATTTCTTTATTTTATTGCTGATCAATAAACTGAATCCAATAGTTAAATATTAAAAAAACCCCGAAATTTCGGAGATATTTATCGGATAAATTTTAATAAATAAGGTGTTGTTTTGAATTCTTTTTTATAATCATCAGACAAATCTTTTGAAAAACATGCCCTGCCTTTCCAAAATTTTTATTAAATCCCGTCAGAATTTATTAAAAAATGTACAGCTCTTTCTAATATGAGATTGTTGTGATCGTTCCTGAGTTTCTCTCAATTTACTATCAAGCAAATTTTTTCTTGTTACACACATCCGAGCCTGTTTTGTATTTCGTTTTACATATGTTTCATTACTGAAATTAATAAATGCATTTCTTTCATTCATCTCACAATAATTGAAATATATCATTAGAATACTAAAGTATATTATTGCGAATCTTTTATTTTGCAGCAATATCTTCTTAATTTCAAATAAAACCTCCCAAGATTAATAGTTCTACGGAATTTCATCCTTTTAGTAAAATAAAATATTAGTATAATAATATAAAATTATTTAATGCATTTTTTTAAAAATCAGAACGATGTGATTGTCAAAAAGATCACCAAAGAAAAATAGAAGTCTTTATGCAAGTTTGAATAAGAGTAATAAGTAGCAATTGAGACAGAGACATTAACAAACTTTTTTACGATGTCCAATAAAAAGCTATCTTTCTATTTTAATGCGACTGATTTAATCTATCGATGTAAGATCGCTATTTGTTATGTGAAGCCTCAATTCATCAATTAGCTGCAGGTTTTATATATTTCTGAAAGTCTTCAAAAGTTAGCACATCCGGAAAATTATTTTTTAAATAGTAATACAAAGTATAAATCGCGAAAATATTGAAGTATTAATAGTATTTAAAAAAATTAATATTTGTTAAGCTGAGTATCAAGCATTATAAAAATAACTAGCAAAACCAAGAACTAAGTTATATTTTTGTCTGAAAACCCTCTTAGGATTCTAGTATAATTTATGTGGTTGAAGGAAACGATTTTGATGAACTTAGCTACAACAGAATCATTTATAATGGAAAGTAGCAAAGAAATAATTGACTTGCATAATATTTCTAGGATTTCAAAACTGAATGAATACTTTATACCTTTTTTTAAAAAAAGAAATACAGTTTCCCAATTTTCTTTACAAAACATGTACTGTTAAACGTTTTTTTCTTAAATGTATTTATGTTGCATGTAAATGTTAAAATTTTAATATAAATAACTATGCAACTAATGATTGTTTACTTATGGAACTTGTAAAAATTATGAAAAATCAACTATACAAGGTTTTTTGATTTAAGAAAAATTTATTACTTGTACCGCTTTGACATAAGACTGAATGCACCACCTTTTAAGCTACTTTACTGCACAAACCATTGTATTTTTCAAATGGTTTTGAATTATACCTACTGTATTAAAAAGTGTTGTGTAACTAATATTGTTGACAGTCTTAAAAAAAGTAGACAATTGATTGCTTTTAAAACTAAATAAAATATTAACTTATATTGCATTTCCCATCATATAAATATTACTTACTAATTAATTACACTACACAATCTTTAATGCTTTAGAAAGTCTTTCTCAACTGTGATGCAATTATAATGTATATGTCACCACAGCTGAAAATCCCATCTAGCACTTTTTAAGATCAAAAAGTCATTCAAGACTCTCAGTGATGTAAGAATATTTACTTCATTCATCTCTGGTTGATACACAGAACACATATAAAGGAACCTGAAAAACTTTAACTATTTAAAGTATTTATAAAACAAATAGTATATCAAAAACTGGTCCATTACTGGACAAAAAATAAAAATAAATCCTTATTAGTACATCTATACCATAAAAAAGGCAATCACATTATATCATTACTTTCACTACCAATTTCCTCATCGCCCATGAAATATAACATATGGATGAAATACCTGTTTCTAAATAGGCAAGGCAAATTTTCAAGGTCTATTCCTGTATAACAAATAGCACAAATATTATCGAAATGATGAATCAGTTATTATAAAGAATTGTTTACACATAAGTTAAAACATATTACTTACTTTAGTATATACTTTTGCTTGTATTGATAGCAAGCATTAACATCACCTGATTCTATATATTTTATATTTAAACACTTACCTGCAAAAAGTATACATGTATTTTCTAAATTTATATGTTCCAAAAGTATAAATCAATTTTTTTGCCTAAAATTTTATTAATGAATGATATAAAAAATTACCATATTCCCATCACTTTCCAAAATTTGTGTGGTCACATTTAACTGCAATGGAATCTCTATCCTGCATGATTTTTAAATTATATGCTTCTAATATACTGTCATAAAGCCATTTGTGACAAAAATTTGGTTATTTTTGATAATTACTTACCTCCTCATCTGATATAAAAATATACAACTTTACCCCATAAAAACATAGCTAAATGTCTTGGAAAACATAAAACAACACTACAAGTATATATCAGGTGTTAAAGATACAGTTAAGTTTTTTTGCAAATAGTTTTGGATTGAGTAATGCTGACTAGACTGAGCTTGAATGTTTTCTTTCTTGACAACTAAAAAAAGAACATCCCAGAGTTTTTCTTTTTATTTTTAAATCCCTAATAGTTGGCTTAAATATTTACTGCTAGTTTAAATGCTGATTGGGAGGTAGGTACATGAGGATCAGGTAAATAATTCTTTAGTAATTACTTTTTACCTTTCTTTTACTGAATTGCATGTTGAGACAATTGTTCCTGAACTATTTTACCTTGCAAAAAACAATTCAATACTACAAATAGAAGTTCAGTTTCCTGGTTTTTCTTATGTCATTACATATTTCTTTGACGGAAGACCCCACGCCACACTTTCTATCTGAGATATGGAAAGAAGTATATTCAACATTTTCAACAACATGGAATCTCTCAAACAATTTAAGAATGAACTTTAATATGTTTACATGGTGCATGATTTTCTGAGCATTCACATGTATACCAAGCTGAACATGATAATTTTACACACCTGTAATGGCATTGATCACAAACACAACCTCTTTCTGAAATGCTTCCATAATCTTTTTAACTACATAAAATACATCTCCATTAGTCTGCAATTTTACAAACCAAGAATTTGTTGCCTAGTCATAAATATCTTTCAGGAATTTTTAATTCATTTTGAAATGGAAATAGGTTGTGAGGATATAAACTGGGGAGAGTATCATTTAAAATTCTATAATGTGCTAAATATGTGTCATGCTGTATTTTCCACAAACTATCTGCTTGAGAGTTAAATTTTCATTTTAAAATAATTGGACATTCATGTACTGTGAAAAGATTAACAATATATATTTTTATCAGTATTGGCATGCAGAAGTAGATGACGTGACTTATACTATTAGTAGGCTGAATTACAATAATTATCATCAAAATATTTATTGAAAGCAGGCTTTTTATCAGTCGATGCAATTTTAAAATTTTCCATTATTTGTTTACATCTTATTGAACTTATTCCTTCCAAAAGAGCTACTAGAGAAATTTCCCTTCGCATTTCAAAATTGGAAAACAAGATGATTTAACCATTTCTTCCAAGTGCATTGAAGGTGCCAATTGCAAAGCCAAACACTATTCCGAAATATGTTTTAAAAGCATGTGAAACTGTTTGGTCATCATTGGCCGTATTGCAATTGGAACATTTGCTCAATACATTTGCGCCAAATTGGATGGGTGGGCGATACTAAAGCTGTTCCATGCAATTAATTTTTAACTGGGCACCCTTTCTCCCTGAATGTTGAAACACAATACATATTTCCTGTATTTAATTTATTAGTAATAACATGAGCAACAGAGTAAAGCATTCCTTATTAGTCAAGTACAATTAAACTTCTATTAACCGAATACATATTCTAATACTGAAGATTTTTCAATACCCATTTCAAGATTAGCTTTAATGAACTCTATACAAGTTTTATAAACCAGTTGAAATGCTTGATTATGCTTTGAAAAATATATTATACTGATCCCTTAATAGTCTTTATAAAGAGTGATTCTACCAAGATATTCCATTAATAATTGGAATACAGAATCTTTTTGATATTTCTATACAACTAGTTTTTCTTTTATATGTCTAGGAAGCTTCACATGTTAGCAAATGTGTTAAATATCTAAATCTACAATTTCACTCATGATATGGAAAAGGTTAAGGGAAAGTTAAATCTAAACATATTGTGTAGATCTTTACATGTGATTCGTATAAAAATTTTTGCAATAGATAATACATTCCAATAATGATTTTTTTCTTACTTTAATTAAATAAATGTATTTTCTTATTAAGAATAGCATTATTACCTTTGGTTGGATAATAGCAGGGCACCCTTCTTTTACAAGAACACCTCCAGAAAATTTGTATTTTCTATTATTATTCTCACAATCATTTAAAAATTTAGCCAAACAATTTACCTCGTATATTTACGCTAATTTTTCATAACAATCAATAGAACTTTCGATTTAACGACAAGAAAAAGTTTTACACTCACGAGATCCGCCAAGTGGGCAATCACCCAGCAGGAACTAAAAAAATAATGAATCTACTACAATAGTAAATACCTGGAAATTTTAAAACGTATTATTAAAACATTATAAATAATTAAAGCATAAAATTTTTACATTCACGTGATTGGAGAATCGAGCTTTTACACGGCAGAATCTAGAAAGTCGATGAACGGAAAATGTTAATTATATCAAATCAAAGCACAAAATAAAATAAAAATACAATATAAAAAGAGTAAAATAATAATAATTCAAAATTATGAATCAAAGTTTTTAGTTGTTCACATAAGTTAGAAATTCCATACATCAGCAAATATGTTAAAATGATGGAAAACTTAACAGGAAATTGATACAATATAAAAACTGCAAAAAAAAATGTAACAATCAAACATTTTAATTCAAAGTTACAAAATACCTAATCAATAAATCTCCCCGCTAGAATTTTATATACGAACCTTTCAGCACGAGCGCTATAGCAATAATGATTTTAGTAGGTTCAATTAAGCCAACGATGAACTTGGCGATTTTCAAAAAGAGGCCAAAAATATCAAAGTAACCCATCCTTGTTTGTAGATTATAGGAATAGGTGCTGCCAACGAAATTGCGCTTTACACGTCCGGCCTTGTTTGTTCCTTTTATCTGTCACTATCATTGAGGAGATAGCGAGCTGGAAGGAAAAGAAAAAGGGGGGGGGGGTTACACCTCGTGACTTGCGTCATATCCGTGAAAAAGTTGGATGATTCCTAAGGCAGTTTGGAGTGGGACATCGTGATGTTTGGATTAAAGGCACTTTCATATTAGGTGAGTATGCTACTCATAACGAACTCGTGTGGCGTATTTTCGTAGTTTTTATGTGATTATATATATATATTATAATGATGCATTAAGTTTATATTAATTTTTATTTCCATTGAATTAAAATTAATTCTGGTCAGAATGGCTAGAGCAAATGCAAAAAGAGGAAAAGAGTTTCGTGAAAGGAAAACTAGCAGCAAATCCAGGCGAAAGTCTATTTTTCACCAGTTAGTTCTGTCGCAGCTTTTATCATCTTTACCCATAAAGTTTTAGTGCTGTACACATTAGAGACTGCTGCAATCATTGGATCCGATGATTAAAAGCTGATCATCTTAACTGGAGACTTCAATGTTAATTTTGCTTCAGAAAAAGCAAAGCCACTCATTGAATTCTTGAAACGGACACTGAATTTGACAATGAATACTGATTCTAAAGAAGGTAAAACAATATATGGAACCACGATTGATGCAGTTTTCTCACATTTTCTTGATTGACTACAATCGAGGATTTTTATATTCTACTTCAGTTACCACACACCTATTGTGTCTTTTTTGGAAAATGATGATGCAGAAATTTGGGTTGAATTGTCGGTGAAATTGTCGAATTGGCCACTGGTCCGCCAAATTATGAAAAATCGCTAATTTGGCGTGTTGTGTTTTGGAGTAGCAACCCTATTACAACACGATCCGACTTCTCCCTCACTGATACAAAAATCAAAATGATTACCAGATTTGGCCAGAAAACATATGGCGGGATAAGTGGCCGATTCGACAATTCAACCGAAGTTTCACTTCTATCGCGTGGCTTTCTATCTCCTTTTTTTTATCGTCTGTCAACTTTGTGTCACATCCTTGTCTATTCAGTATTCACAGATTGTTTACACCAAAACTAGACATCGGGTAGATGTAACCCCTGCAATTATCTTTAAAGAATTGTATTGCTGTGAGTTAAAGCTTCAGATTCCGTTCCAACGACAACAAGAGCTGCTTGGCGTGATTCCTTTATTGCGCTAAAGCGCTGCTTGGCGCGTAGACTCATGATATCAAACTAGTTCCATCATTTTAGTGTACTGAAAGATGCTGATGAGTAATCTGAAGAATGATTGCAGTTAGTGCATCATTTAAATCATTTGCCAGTCTGGTATTTTTTTTTCATCTATTGAATCAAATATATATGTGATCATTGTAAAGTAAAAAGCAGGATTCTTTTGAAAAAGGTTCTTAATAAAAGGTAAAGTGCAAACAATACTAATAATTTTTAAAAGGCATGATTTCAGTCAGAAAGGTAATGTTTAGTGATTTTAAATCACACATTTAAAATCATTTTGAAAAAGATGTAATTAGATTATTTTTTATCTAAAAATAGCAAATTAAGGTAATGATTATCAACAATAGGAATGTCAAATTGGATACTTGATTTAGAAGGTAGGTTTCAGATAGTATTTGGCCTAGTTTCAAATGGTAAGTAGGGCCAAAAAATTCCACTGAGTATAAATACTGTTCAAAGAAGGATAAAAAGAATGGCTCGATTTGTTGAAAATTCTTTGTGAGTACTTAAAAGCATCAAAATTCTCTATACAGCTTGATGAGTTAACTTGACCAGAAAAGGAAGCGTAATTGTTGAAGAAAAAATTAGCAAAGAATTATTTGCCAAATGTTTGGAAACAGGTATGAAAGATGGAACAATATTTAATTAAAATAATATCCTCTCCGTTGCTATGGATAATGCTCTGGCAATAGTAGAATGACACACCAAGGTTTTCTGGCATACTTAAAACAAATTCTACCATATGTATTATCTGTACATTGTTTCATTCATAGGCAACATATTGTTGGCAAAATTCTTAATGAATGCTTGCATGCTTTGCTAGATTATACAGTCAGAGCCATTAATAAAATTAAAAATAGCCTCTTAAATGACAGATTGTTTTCTGAACTTCAATTTTATTTCCTATATGTATCTTGCAAACGTGAAAGAATGAATTAAATATTTGTGAGAATATGAGGAAATATCTGTTTTCAAGAAAAGTTACAGTTATCAATTTATCAGTTCTTGGTTTTTATTTAGAATTTTACTGATAAATATTAAATTTATTGTCATTTAGTTCATTGCATGAAAGAAGTTTTTTTATTATCACAAATTTTCCTTGTCTTACATTTTATACATTAAAAAAGTGCTGAAATTTTTATTTTAAAATACAATCATTTAGAAAATTAATGGAGGTATTACAAAAAGGGGATGAAGAAGTGGAAATTAAATGGCTCAATGGTGGCTTCACCTTTAGAACTGGGCCTGTCTAAGAGTTTAGATTTCTTTATAAGGAGTTTATAAAAAAATTGGGTACTTTTCTGTTTTGCTGTCGCAAATCACTCTAAGTTGGTGTTATTGGCGACAATGTGCAAAATACATTATAAATGTGCTAGTTATCATTGATTTTTCAAAAATTTGTTAATTTTTTTAGAAAGATGTTACGTAAGAAAAGACTGTGACTTGTTGTGAAAATGTGGTGGCAAAAGGTTACCAACGGAATATACCATTTGGTGTCGGTTGTATCATTTTTGTTGACTTATTTGTTTGCACTGGCAAAACATAAAAGTACCAAACATTGTTATAAGCAAAACTAATTGAAAATAGCTATAGAATTATCATTTATGCTTTGAAAAATAGTATTGGAATTACTTGAGCCATTTTAACATAAAAACTTTGATTACTGAAGTCCCATGTCTATCGTTAATAAAAATTGATATAGCAATTTAAAAGACATGAAAGTAATATGCAAAATAGATTTTTTATGTATCATGCACAATTCAGTTGCACTGAAAATATTAGTAACCCACTAGTCAACCTGGACTTAAGAAAAATTGATTTCTTGAATTAACATTATTTTAAAACTACATAATTGTGACATTGTTAATTTTGAATAAAGTCTAAGAGATAAGCAAATTTAGAGCTGATAAAGCTACGTGAGTATTTTAAAGTCAAGCTACTTAAGCAGCTATCTCATTTTCTACATTTTGTTTTTCAAGAATATTAAGTTTTGAGACCTCTTCTACATACATATATATATATCAGGCCTTTATTCTACCAACTATTTACTAATTTACTATAGCACCATTTTCTTTCAAAATGAATTCTTAAGCTCACTTAATTTGATAAAATGCTATTTGTATATAATTATTGAAGTTTCTAGTTTATTTAAAAGGAAAGTTTGTTATTTACACTAATGAGCTCGAATGTAATATTAAAAATCAAAATATAGCTTGCGTATAATTGAAATTATCTCATTATGTTGCAGTTTTGTTAGTAATTTTCATTGAAAAACCAGTTATCAGATTTATGTTGAAAAGACCGAACACACACACATATGTATATAATTTTCAAATCAGTGATGAGGGAGGGATTTTAAAAAGCAATTTCACACATTAATGTTTATCTGATGTGTAGCCAATATTTTTGAATATTCCAAGATGGTATTTTCATCATTATGTAATAGTAATTTTTTAAAAAAAATAAAAGTATACGAATGTTATAAAAAGATCATTCAAGAATTAATCGTTACTTTGATTTATCTTGTAAAAATTATAATGTTAAACTCGTATTTTCAGTGTAAAACTGCTCGATTTGAATTACCAAGCAAATCTTTTTACTTTCGTACTTTCATAATCCTTTACTGTGGTTTTATTATTACCTTGCAACATCTTAATTACTTTTATACATGATACTATAAATATGTAATAAGTATAATTATAAGAAATACGTTAAATTTTGTATGATGTCATCAGTTGTAAGTTTTTTTTTTTTGCTTTTTTATTTGATAATTATCTCCTGTATTGATTTTTTATCTCTTGAAATTCAATATAGCTTCTGAAATTTTTTTCCTTTTAGGAGTGATTAAGGATTTGTGTTATAGATTAAACTAAATATAAGTGCTTAGCTACAGATAATCACTTTGAGTCATTTCAAAGCTGAAGTTGTTTTTCAATCATATATGCTAACTAATTTGCTTTTGGCTAACATATAAGCAATTCTGTATGTGTTATAAATATATCTTTATCACTGTTGTAAACTATGCTTTCAAATACATCTCATTTCAGAATTGTGGGAATCTTGTTTTAATCACATTTAAAAGTTTGAACTATTATGCTAAATAAATAATTGAGGAGGGTTTCTGTATAATTTTTGTTATGATTCAAAAAAGTTATGTTGTTCTATTATTGCCTCCTGCATTTATCATTTAAAAATGTTTTTTTCTGAATGATTTCAAGTGTATATTTGTGAAGAACAAAGGGCAAACACTAATTTATTTTCAAACATGGACAGTGAAATAGACGAGCATAGTTAGTCTGTATACTGTGACATCATTAATCGCCATAGAAAGATTAGTGATGAAGAGGCTCTTCTTCTACTGAGACAATTTCAATATCCTGATAGATTTTTTCATGACATTGGGGATATTCTGAATTTCATTCAAGTAGAACAGAGGACTATCTGAATTTCATTCTTCCCCCTTACTTTTGAGGATTATGATTCTTAAAGTGAAATGTTTAATTTTACAGGAAATAAAGATGTTCAAGTTTAAAAGGAAAACAGATGATCATCTTGCAAAGATGAATGAAAAGAGAAGTAAAATTGATCGTGTTGAGGAAAATGAAGGTCATGTTGAAGAAAAAAATGATCATGTTGAAGTGGAAAATGATGATCGTGTTAGAGAGAAAAATGAAGTTGAATCTTCTGAGGAAAGTTCTGGTTCTGATGATGGTTCTTATGATTATTTAAAAGATGATGTTAATGACTTTGATTTTGGTCAGAATTGTCGTTCTGCTTATGATGGTGAGTCTGATGATGATGAAACAATGCGTAATATGGTAAGTAAAAAATTTTTGACCTTATGTAAAAAATGTGCTTATTTACATATCACATTATCAGAACATCCACTTTTGAGTAAAACCAGTACACATTTGTAAGTTAAGTATTCAAAATTATCTATACTGAAATTTGATAACTAGTAGAAGAATAAAAGTACATTTGCTGTTGATGTATGCTAATTAAAAAGAGTTTAAAAACAAATCTCCATGAAAAATTTAAGATAAGTCTACATCTGTTTTTTACTCTACCCTTCTTTTTGGAGGAAAAAAAAAGTTTCCAAGATTTTTTTATAAATATTGTTATGGTTTGGTTTATGTATAAGTTCAAAAAAGAAATCTGAAGGAAAGAATAACATTAATTTATTTTATCAAAAAAAAAAAAAATTCATTTAAAGACTGTCTGGCATGCATGTAGCTCATATTTGCTACATATTTCATTTTTAATACTTTTAATTACTCTAATATGTGCATTTTTGGAAATATAATGAATGCCTGGATTTATTTTGGTTATGTTTTTTATCTTTTTCCATGGAATGCTAATTAAAATATTTATTATTTTCCTTTAGAAAGCTTTAAAAAAGTATTTCTTTATAATGGCACTTAAAAGATGCTATTGTAGTTAACTTATTTCTTTGAAATTGCATTTGATTGATCAAGTTTTCATCTAAGTATGTGCAAGTTTTTCGTTACATAAATAATATGAAAGAAAATGTAAGTTATACTCATGTATATTTTTTATACTTTTTGGAAAAAAAAGTCAGGGAAAGATCAAACCTTTTGGTTTGGATGACTGATATATGCTCAACTAGGTAATAGACATTTTTACAAATTGAATTCTTTTGCTTATCTAATATTAATATTCTTAAAAACGTAGTTTTCATTGTGTTTAATTTTTTTTGTTTTGTACCACTTGGGTCTGGATTTAGTGTTCAGTTTTTTTTATTGAAAACCAAATGAATGCCCATTTTATTAACATGCTTTTATAAGTTTCACTTGTATGTAACGGAATCTTTGAACTTGATTTTTACCCACTTTAAAAAGTCAGATTAATTCGAAATTTTGCATATTTGTCAAGGACTGATGACAATACAATAATTTCAAAACTTTGTTCCATTGTCCTTATCAGGATTATCAAGAATAACGATAATCAGGTTTGGCGACAATTCCATATACCACTTCCAGATTTGGCGACTTATTGCATATACCATTTCCAGATTTGGCGACTTATTGCATATACCATTTCCAGATTTGGCAACTTATTGCATATACCATTTCCAGATTTGGTGACTTATTGCATATACCATTTCCAGATTTGGCGACTAAAAGAATAAGGTATAACTCTAACAGCGAGTGTGTTAAATTTAAGCTAATTATATGCAAATGTAAAATACACTTGTGGTTAATACAAATAAAACAAACAAAAAAAGTGTTCTTTATGTGAAAAAGAGGAGGGTATGTGTGTGTGTGTTAGCAATTTCTTACCATAATATAAACATTTTTCTGAAAAGGAAAATAAAGAAAAAGGTTCGTGCATGTGAAAAAAAAATTATGTTCTAACTGCTAAATATTTTTAATATTTAAAAAGCAATATGTTTAGAAGTGATGATACGAATTAACATCATAGCAATATGTTTAAAAGATGATAATATGAGTGACACTTAAAAATATTACCATGTTTTTATTAACTCGCTTTCTTGAATGTCTGTCCGGGTGGAATTTTGTAATTAATTTCAAACTGACTTTCTGATGAGCTAGAGACTTGAAATTTCGACCATAGGTCAGAAGTGGATGTCAATGCATGAAAATGTGAAAAAATAAAGGAAAAAAATGAAAAGGAGGAATTTTATATTTTTTTAGTCCGTTATAAAAAAAATGGTACATTAAATTTTTTTTTAATTCGAACTTTTTCTTCTTTGGACACTTTTATTTGTTTGACTTGGTATCTACAGAGTCAAATTCTAATATAACGATATGGTACTCATCCAAGGCTCCGTAAACGGAGAGAATAAATACCCTTCAGACCCTTTAATTAATATCCATTGAAGAGCAAGACTAATTCCAGCTCCAAATATCAAACTCAAGGATACATTCAGCAATGAATAAATGATAGTTAAAAAAAACTAAAAAACACGCTTTTATTGTAGATTGAACAAAAAAATGAAAAATAAATTATAGTTTAAAAAATTAAAAAACACGCTTTTATACTGAATCGAACTAAAAAGTAAAAAAATAATTCTTAATATAAGAATAAAATAATGAACGAGAAAATTAATGCCATTGGGGTAAAAGCGTGGGGTGCTTTGTTCTACATTTTTACACGAACTCAGGATTTCGGAATAGAAGTTAGAAATTATAACAATTGATATATTTATAGAGCACCCCACGCTTCTACCCCAATGACATTAATTTCCTTGTTAATCATTTTATTCTTAGATTAAGAATTATTTTTTTACTTTTTTAGTTCGATTCAGTATAAAAGTGTGTTTTTAGTTTTTTTAAACTATAATTTTTGAAAGATCATTTCTTAAAATTATTCAATGCTAATTATACATTCTGAATTAATTTCAGATTTTTCATTCAAGTAATTGCAATTACACAATTATTGATAATTTTTTAATAAGTCCCTTAATTTATTAATATGATGCTCACTCTTAAATTGCCTGCCTTTTCATTTATCAATATGAACTGCTGCATTTGTGTAAAAATATTTACCAGCTTTTCAATTTATTTAAAGCTGGATTCTTTCATGCAGAACATTTCCTAGACTTCAGTTCTGTGTGATCATTGGCCCTTCTTTCAGATTGAATAATATACTTTACCTTTTAATTAATTAATTTTTTTTATTAAAATTATAAATTTTGAGCCTTGTTTGGAGTATTTTTTCTGTAAACCCTATGTTTTATTGGATATTAGATCAAGCTCAGATAACCTTCATAGAATTTTTAAAATTGTTGTAGGTCTTAGTTTTTTTTTTCTAAGTCAAATAAGACTGGGTGTTTTATATATGCGTTCAAGTAAGTTAAATTAAAAAAAAAAAATTTTTAATGCACTTTAGGTAGACATCACTTTTGAGACCGTTAATTCCTTTAGTAAGTATTATTAAAAAACATTTTGTATAGTATGCTTACTGAAGTTGATAAATAAAAGAATTATTTATGAAATAAAAAGCTTTGTGAGTGAAAAATTAAATAAAACGAGATAGAAACCAATTTAATGTTTATCACAAACAGGATCCTGTACTTGTCAATTATTAACTTGAATCTCCTAGAGTTATCATTAGTTAGAAAAATTACTCTAAGTAATATATAGGACACACAATCAAAATGTTTAGTCATACTATCTGAATGTTAGTAACAGAAAAAATTTCACTGCCCTTATACTAGGAATAGCTATTGCTTTCTTTTAAAATAATCTAGAGTCATTTAGATGAATGCTTTAAATTGTAACCACCCAAATAGTCCTATTCGTTAAGATGCTTGGGTATTAAGGAGTGTAAGATATTTTGGGGGAGGAAGCATAGTTACAACTGTTTAGAAAAGAATAGAATATATTTTTTTGGAATTTTAAAGAATTTTTGAAGGTTGTAGGAGTAGTTATATTAGCATTCTAAAAGTTTCATTTAACAAGTTCAGGGCACAACAGGGGAAATTCATTTGGGGATAAGATTTTGTGTAATTGTAGTACTCCTTGGGTGTTCAACCCTTGTTATTGTGCCAAATGGACAGTCACAATTTGGAGAAAATAGCCTTCGAAATTTATATACAAATAAGTTAAATCAAGCTTTGTTGGAGCAGTGGCTTAAATGGTAATTAGGGATTGCAGTGCCGGGATACCTAATATCAATATTTTGAGCTATTTGTTCAATTTTGTAATACCAGTATTCACAAGTTTAAATACCGTCCCCCCCCCCGGTATTTACTAGAAACAGAACATATATTAATATTAGATTCTAAAACACGTTGGAACAGTTTACTCCTAATGATGGAACGATTTTTGAAACTGAAAAATCCAATCCAAAAAGTAATGATCGACTTAAACCTGCAAATTAATTTTTAATTTGATTAATATCAGCTCTACTTCCAATAAAACTGGCTAGGCATTATGTCAGAGAGATTCTAATTTATTAACAGCTAATGCAACAATAAATTTCATGTTGCAGTCACTGAAAGAACAGCACACATCACTATCTGAAAAATTACATCGAAAAATTGCTGAGAAGAAAGAATAGAAAATGTCTTACGGCATAAACATAAAGTTTAAAAAAAAAAAAGAGTAACCTATTTACATTTAGAAGAATTTGGTACAGTTATCAAAGATGATGATACTGACACTAATGTGGATAGCGAAAAGGAATTGTCTCTTGAACAAAAATTAGAATGAGCGATAACTAAAAAATTTAAACAAACCAAAATACAACACAGAAATTAGCTATACCCATAACCATCTGAAGAGGAATCGATTTATTTGAAGATGAGGGATTTAGAGGTAAATACCTGAAAAATTTAGATTTAGAGGTAAATACTACGCATTTTGCTAACCGACCACCAACTAGCGTAGATGCCGAAAGAGCGTTTTTGACAGCTGGTAAGTTTTGAACAAAATTACTTTCCAAGCTTAATGACTGTACAGTTGATATATTATGTTTTTAAGATCACATTTGAAAAATTTGAAAAAAACCACAAACTGAATAAAAATATATTCCTTTACATTTTTTGATTCTTTATATACTGTTATAAATTATAAGTTACAAATTATTTTTTGTGATATTTACACTCTCTAATAAAACAAAAAAAAAAACACTTGTATTTTCTTTCTTTTTTTAAAATTTCTACTACCGGTATTTAAACCGGTATCCCGGTCAGGGCCGATCTTAGGGTGTCGGCCGCCCGCGTGCGAATACCTAATGTGCCGCCCCTCTTGAGAATTTTTCATATTTTGTGTGTGACTAATACTTATATTTAATACTTATATATTTAATTACTTATTATAATACTTACGTATTTACTTATTTAATTATAATACGTATTTACTTATTTATTATAATATATATTTAACTACTTATTTAATACTTATATATTCAGGTTATAAATTTATCTACCTGTGCATCAGAGTAAAAAGTAAAACATTAATATGAAATGCAAAAATTTGAAGCGCAAAACTTTATTTTTTGGTCAGCTAATGGTCAGTCCTGACAAAATACTTTAACAAAATATTAATAAATATTACCTTTGAAATAAAAAAAGACATTTTTACTATTAGAAAAGCAAAACAACAGTGTTTACTCAAAAAATATAATCTAATAAAAATGTTCTAAAGTATACATCGCGTGAAACGAAAAGTATATAAATCAGAAAAAGCACCCCCGCGAGTTGCAATCGGTTTATTACATATTCTGTTTTGTCCCTCAATCGAAGCGTGGAACAGACAATATTGCAATTTTTTATTCCTCTGTTAAATTACATTGATTTATCAGGACAGCTGTATATTTAATTTATTTAAAGAGAAACACAAACTTGTCTTTGAAATCTTAAAGTTTTTCATAAAGAAAAAAGAAACTTTTTCCAGTGTCACTTAAATAGAATGTCCCTTAAAAAGAGATAAATACTTAAGGTCCATATTCAAAGAGACTGGTAGCAACATTAATTGTGCCTTATTCGGAGGTGTACCTTACAGGAGGAATTTGTATAGTACATTAAGTTTTAAGAATTACAAATTAATTCGAACTTAAAACATAATTACATGCTGCTATTTCAAATGAGCTAAATGTAAGAGATTGAATTGTGCCAATTTTAGCTGGAAAACATATCAAGTTAGAATTCAAGGAAAAACATATCAAGTTTCATGATTTAACGTACACACAGCCTCGAACCATTCAAGGGTCAACACATAAAAAAACTGACTTTGACGTACACAGTACGGAATAAGAAAATAAGATACATAAAATGCAATACCAGATTCACATTGCTGGATAGAAATATATAACTGGAAATTGCAAAAAAGATAAATCAAAAATATATTTAAAAATAAATTCTGTCAAAAAGCCAGTCAGATATTTAAATGGGCATGTAAATAAAGTACTTTTTTACACAAAGTTTTAGTGAACAATATAGCATTTAAACAAACATAATTTTTAACTCCGCATAAAAGCAGAATTTTGAAGAATTGCTATTTACCGAACGCTGCTCTAAGCAAAATATTGTTTTGTGTACATTTGTCACTCTTAATGTAGTAATATTATAAACAAAAGATAATCGTTAGTACCTGTGTCCCGAGGTCGGGGGCCCATATACTTGCTACAACATATCGCTACACAGTGTAATTTTTATTTTTTAAAAGGGATAGTCGTTACAAATTTTACAAGAAGTAGTCGGCATTTCAATTAAGTCCAAAATAAAATTCCAGGTTTTTAAATGATGTACCAGGTTCCCAAAGTGTAAATAATAAAGTTTCAAAAAATATTTTCATACCAATTTTTTCGTAACAAAAAAGATTTTTTCAAATTCGGTTCAAATGCCACCCTTAAAAATTTGCCGCCTCGAACATGAGTCCAGTTTCACAGCATTTTCTTGGAATATTGTAGCACGTATGCAATACGCTACCATAGCTCAGTCCCAGCTCTGACGAGATTTCACGCAGAGTTACCCGTCGATCATTTTGAATCATTTCTTCAGTTCATGTCGTGTTGATTTCTGTCGTTGGAGAACTAGGCCAGCAGCTCCCTGTCACATTGCGGTTTTCGACATCCTGTCTGCCTAATTGAAAAGAGTGACGCAATTTCGCTACATGCTGTCTGCTCGTTGTAGATGCGGACACATTCTTTGCCCATAAAAATTAAATCACCGCTTGCACTTTTAAACGAGACCAATTTCCGTAGAGTCTTGCCATTTCAATCATCCTGAACCGTCGGGAAACTTTCACTACCTACACGCAAACCAGCTGTAGGACAAGTAGCGCCATCTGCCTCAACTTTGAAAAAAAATTCTCCACAATATGTAGTTTTCAAATTCTGCTGCTTGTAACTTTTTTTTATGATCAGTCCTCGTAATATACACTCATTGCCATAAAAATTTGCGTACCAAAAAGTAAGAATGGGATTGTTGCGGAACTTGGCATGAAGGTAAGTATAATGCAGATATGTAAATTATTAAAAATGCAGTCTGATTGAGCATTGCGTGAGGCCACCAGAGGGAGTTGAATTCTTTCCCCTTGGATTATAAAAAAAGGTAAGCAAAGCTTGTTTGCGTGTGTTTATTCTATTCCAGAGGGACACTTTTTTACTAAACATATCAATACGACGCCTTCGGAGACAATATGAGCAGCTGTTGCAGTTCGAGAGGGGAGGAGTGATAGAAACCGGGTGGTCAGCTCAGTGAGTAGCTCATCTGCTAGGCCGTTTCAACTTTTCCGTGAGTAGGTGTTGGAGCCAATGGATAAGAGAGAAGACTGTTAGATGGTAACCAGACTCAGTACGCTCTCGTCAGACCGTAGTCGAAAAGACCGTCACTTCATACGACGCGCACGCTTAGCACCAACTGTCTCATTGTCCGCCATCCATACACAGACAGCACCTTCATTATGAACCTCTGTGACAGTCCGTACCATTCCAAGGGCACCAGGCTGAAGGACAGTTGTTATAGAGGCACCCATTGCGTGCACTCCCATAGACATCCACTCACCGTCGCTCTTTGAAGTGATGTCGCACTCGAAGAGATTAGACTGTAACCGAACGGAATCAGGTCGTCTTCAGGACGAATTCTGATTCATTTTGGACAGTGATAACAATCGTGTGCATGAGTGGAGGCCCCGTGGTGAACGTGAAAATCCTGGCCTAGCTGTACTCCACACCTACAACT
This sequence comes from Trichonephila clavata, assembly GCA_019973975.1. Classification (NCBI taxonomy): domain Eukaryota; kingdom Metazoa; phylum Arthropoda; class Arachnida; order Araneae; family Nephilidae; genus Trichonephila; species Trichonephila clavata. Next base: position 21,095 of record BMAO01017274.1, read on the forward strand.
GGTGTGATGGTTTGGAGTGCCATCGCATACGCTACACGGTCACCCCTAATATTGATCTTCGGCACCAAGAAGGCCGAGACGTACTTTCATGACATTCTTCAGTTACAAGTGTTGTCACTCATGGCGGGATTCACAGGAGCCATTTTTCTGCAAAGACACTGCTCGCCCACTCTTAGCAAAGATATCACCTCCTTCATTCTTCCCTGGCCAGCTCGATCTCTAGATTTGTCACCGATTGAACATATTTGCGATCATTTACGACGGAGTTGGTCGAATTAGAGGCGTGTTTGCAGCAACTGTAGAACGCGAGATGTCGCAGTACATCATACGGGACTTGTATGCCTCAACGCTCAGCCGTTTCACATCATGCATTCATGCTAGACGTGGCTCAACAGGGTCCTAAAACCTTCATTCATTTGCAATTTTTCTACAATAAACGATCATTTTGATTTGATTTTGTAATCACTTATTTACATCAACGTTATACTAATTATATAAAATTTCGTTTTATTCTAACATTTATTATTTGGTGCGCAAATTTTTACGGCAATGAGTGTATATATATTTGTAATTTAAAATAATAAATATGAAATATATGCAGCTTAATTATGCCACCTTGAGTTATTTCTTGATTAATGTTTTACGTCTGTATTGTGTTTTTTGATACTTTTATTTCTGTAATACATTTTGCATTCATGTTATTTAAATAATTAGTTTTAAATCTATAGGAACAACTACAGTTAACAATATACGTGTTTTTTTTCCACATTTCATGATTATTTGGTAAAAATAAAAATTTCATCAAGTGCTTTTTCATGCGCTTTTAACATGAATTTTCTATTATAATGTTGATGTATTATTGCAGTTTGTTGTTTTTTATCACTTCTTATGTTACATTTATTTCAATGCTTTCTCAACAAAATAACACTTTTATTTGCAACTATTTTAAAACTAAACTATTCGACACCTCATATACAACCTCACAAATTCTACTAGATACTCTTCTCTCATACCTCTCCTCTTCCATTTTTATCTTACACGCCACTCTATTCAGAATGCAATAGTACAATGATGATGAAAAAAAAAAAACCAGCGCTGTCTGTGTTTCCAAAACAAACAGCCGGCCGATGGCCTTACATCAAAATACATAACATCAATACAAAAATTGATAATGCACAAAATAGATAAAAATAATGCTAATAGGTAATAAAATGTATCACACTTCATTGTGAACAACATTAAAATTTTTTAAGTCACAATTCAAATAATTTAAACGGGAAATTAATTTTATAAACTTACGATTTTTCAATTTCTAATTGTTTCTCTCAGGAACTCTGCGGCCTTCTTTAATGTTAGATCAGCTTCCCGTAATAATCTTTCCATTAAAGTTTTTTCTCGAATTCACTTAGAATCTTATCTTGTATAAAACACTATTTATTTGTGCACAATCATAACATTAAAAAATTACATGCACTGATTCTTTGCCATCTATAATCTACGTACAGAACAACAACAAACGTTTTTCTGAATTCAAAGTAGTGGTACATATCTTTAGTTAAAGTTACTGTAAACACAGTTTTATTACAATACAAAATAAATCACAATAATTATAACATGCATGTGACAGAAGTTTTTAAGAAGAGTCGGTACCCCCTATACCGACAAAGTTAAATCGAGCTTTTTATGTTCCTTTTTTTCAGAAACTGTTTGATGAAAAGACTTCAAAATTTGCCTGCATATAAATTAGACTTTTATATTTATACTGAAGTGAGATTTTTGAAATACAGTTTAGTTTTTTCAAAAACATACTTTTACTGAGCATCACTATGAATTTTTTTTGCTACGTTATCTGGTCTCAAGCCAAATATTTTGGCACTATCTCAAAAGCTCACTTCAGTATATATATAGTTACGTACAGAGGCGGATTAAGTGGCTGATGGACCTGGTGAACGCCAGGGGCCTCCAGTGCTAGTAAGGGCCCCAAGCTTGATTCCAGTTATAAATTAAACGCACAACAAAAAGATCTTAACACTTTCACCGCGAGGGACGAGACAACTCCTCTCCCAGGATCCTCCAATTAATTTAGATGAACACTGAATCACAAATAAATAGTGAATATTGTTATTGATTTCAAATGAGTATTGTTTTTCCAAAGTAAAATAAACAGGTTTTAAGGGAATTTGTGTTTTGTTTCAATTTTAGTGCTGCGGAGAGCGGCTCATAATCTTAGCGCAGAGGGTGGAACAAAGGCACGCCATTGCCACGATGAAAGTATTAAGCCGATATTGCAACCTTGATGATTTGCATCGTGTAGCAAGCCCTAGCCATCTTTCGTATATCTCTACAAAATTTTCGTATGCGTCCTCAAATTTTATTTCGAACCAACGAATACTATTCAAGTCTAACAAGTTCAGTTTTAGTTCACAGCCGTGCTTAGTAACTCTCTGTTACATCGTATGTAATGGGGGAAATATCCCAACACCACAAGAAAAATTATTACAGACGAATGAAACTTTGGCATTACATTTATCTAGGTCAGGGGTGGGCAAACTTTTCCAGGACACGGGCTGCTTCTAATTTTTTCAAAGTGTTGCGGTCCACCCAATGTTAGTAACGCACACAAGGGCGGGGAAGGGGTCCACGGGTTCGGACCCTCCCTCATAGCCCTTGATTTCTTTTTCCGATTTATTAGAATCCCATGTAAGTAGTACGTAAAATGTTATTAAGTATTTGTTATTAGTAATTTTTTATTATAATTAATGTTAATTATTTATATAGTAATTTATTTTTTGCCGTTTTTTTGTTCCCGACAATCGACAAAATCAAAAAAATTTGTTTGGTTGCGTATTGAGGTATGATACGAGAATAGTAGACCCTCGACCCCCATCCCCCCCTTGAAAAATTCCTGTGTGTGCCACTGCCGAATGTCGTAGGTGTGGTGAGGTATAAAGAAAAGGCTATTATTATAACTTAATAATAAATACGGAAAAGGTACTTACCTAAAGAACTAAAATAAAAAATGTGGCAGTTATAGAGACTGCCGATAGAAGTGAAAACTTAGAACTTTTAGTATTAAAATTAGAAATTTCATAATGTTCGAATTAAAATTATCAACATCAATCTGATTTTCACATCTATTTACACTCTAAGCAACAATTATATGTATGTTTATATGGTTTTTTATTATTCAACTATATTACGGGCTGTACAAGATCAGGACAAATATAAATACAATTCAATTGAAATAATTAATATACAATCATATATTATTTATGGATAGTATTTGTATTTACTTAAATTTCAATGTACTTGATTTTTAACATTATTTTAATTGTTTGCATCATTGGTATCATTAATTTAAAAAATACTTAAACTTTTTGTACTTTCAATTATTTCATTTTGTTCTAAAAAAAGATTCATTAGGCTTATGGTAACTAAAGTAAGAAAGAAAATGTTTGACTCAAATTTATCTAAGTATCGCGTAAAAACCGCATCGGTCGTCGTTTTATATTTTGTAGTACTGAGTTTTCGATCATTGGAGATATTTAAATTAAGTGTTTCATTTAGAAAATCAATTAGTGGTAGATTTTTATCATGTGCAAAGTTAATATTGAAGTCTCCACTTAAAATCATCGGTACATTATCATATTTTTCGCCAAATATTTTTTCGAGTATTTCGGAATCTTCTTTTGTATAAATCATCAAATTTTCGAATAAAAGTTGTTGCATCTGTCTCATAGATTTTCCAGGCGAAATATAAACGGCAACCTTTAATATGTTTTGCCCATTCCCGGAATCGCAACGAGCAACGCATTTTCGCCTGTATCAGAAACATTAACACCAATGCTTCTAGTGAATTTAGTGTGTACGTCCATATGTGAAGTAATGAAGTGTGACGTATCTTGAGTATTGTGATAAATAGCTACGCCTGCTGCTGGAACTTCGGGTCTTTTATGACTTACAACAAAGTTGAAATTCGGAATATCAAGTGGTTCTTCGTTTTTCATATGAATTTTTGACAAAAGCAGAACATTTGACGTTTTTACGAAAGCATCATTTTTTAGGTCAGCTGCATGCGCATGCAAACTTTGACAACTGAATGAAAATATCGATCATCCTTTTTTGTTGGAGATGAATTCTAGAAAAGTTTTGGTGACCATTTGTAGTGTAATGTTTTGTAACCTTTTCAATTCTAAAGTTAGATCCTCTCGATGACTTGTTGATCTTTTATGATGTTTATTTGTATTAATAACCGTGTTTATATATAAAACTTCAACACATTAATCTTGAATTATCATTAGATTTTATAAAATTTTTAATTTCAAAATCCACGATAAAAATATGATTGAACAACTAGAAGTCTTTTTTTTAAATCATGGTAGAAAGAAAACGTCTAAGCCACTGTGAAATACTAGTCCGGATTGCGTGATGCATTGCAGAGATTAAATATTAGAAAATAAATACTACACAAAACTTTCAAACGCCAGAATAAATACGAAGATTTAAAATAATTTTAAATAATATAAAATTTTCAAACACCAAAATAAATACGAGTATTTAAAATAATTTTCTGTTATTTATTTTTTTATCTCAAAAATATTAGTTTATTTATTTAGTATTCACTATTGCTGCACAATGATTCTTCAATTAAACGATTCAAACAATAATCAAACAAAAGCACTACTTCAACAATGCACATTATATACAAATTGAACTTTTCACTAAATCCATTCAATTTCACTTACACATATACGTCAGCTGTATAGCTACATATATACTACTATAAGCATGTCGGTGACGCGAACGCACAAGATTTCACCCATCCAAAAAGTGTCTTAAAGCGCACTGCGCGTGCGCCTGTCAGAGCATGTCGGTGACGCGAACCCATAAGATTTCCCCCTACCAAAAAGTGCCCAACGCCACTATATTTTTTAAAATCAAAGGAATATTTCTATTTTATTATTAAATTAATTATTTGTTAATAAAAAGTATATCCCTAATATTTTGGATAAAAATACGATCTAGACTCATTTTTAAGCTAACTGTAAGTAACGATTGATTGATTAATGAAAACCTGAAAATTATTTTAGTATTTTAGATTCCTAAAAACTATCTATTATAAAAAAAATTATGACTTTTCTTAATTAAGCATCAAAATAATTTATTTTTATTGTTTAAATTTATTATTTTTTTACTAAAGCAATATTGTTTTTCAAAAGTCAGTAATAGAAATTTGAAGATAAATCTTATACCTGAGGGGAGAGTAAGGAGGAAAATAGTTCTACACTCAAAAAAGTCACTGTAACACTGTGACCTGAAAAGAAACCTGTTTGACATCAGTAAGATCTGGAAGATATTTTGAAAAAGGGTATTGTAATCACGTTTATGTATATGAATTACACACATACCAGGAACTTCGATAAAGGAAGGTGAATTTCCATGGAAATATGTTATGCATTCGAATATGTACGTGCAACGCCGGGCTAAATAGAAAGGAATGAAACCCGTCTCACAACGAAAATAAGTTAACAAATTTCGAGAATGGGAAATTTAATGACATTGTTTTGGAAACGAGAAAGCCCGAGCGATGCCGGGCCATGCACTCGCATCGTACGTGTACACACCCACACAGAAGTTCTGGCATCATGAGGGAAAGAGGAAGTTCTCATGGGGATTAATTTATACACTCGGTAAAAGCCCGTGCAACGCCGGGCTTAGCGTAGGGGAGAAAACATAGAAGCCAAAGTAATTTCGAAAAAGCATATTGGTCATGCTGCTTTTGTGAAGGGAACGGAAAATTTATAAAAGTAGAGAAAACCCGTGCAACGCCGGGCCATGAGAGCTAGTCTTACACTATTAAAATTCGAAGGTAAACAAACGTATCTATCTATCTATGTATGTATGTGCGTCTATCTTCTCACGAACCGCACCACGCAGAAAGTCGCGGAAGGTACCAAAAGATCGGGAATTTTCCGGGGAAGCCGTATTGCCTACTTATATTCCGATATCGTAATTAGTTAAAAAGATATTAATTAAAAACCTTAAAAAGCCTAATTGTTTTACTCCTGCCGGTTGTTTACTTGGCGGAACTTCCCTTCCGTTTCGGCCGAACGGTAATCTTACGCTTTCCACCATATTAAAATTGTCATCTAATTTTCGGTGTCGAAATTAGACAAAAAATAATTACAGAATCGGAAAGATCATTTATTTCGCCACGTTACGGTATAATTTTTTTTTGTAAAATATCGATATTTTCTATTTTTTTTGAATTTTTTAAAATAGTGTTAAAACTGATGCGTTTTTATGAAAATTATTTCTAAATCGTTGGGTATGAATTACTTTTCGTGTTATTAAATCGATATTCTACACTAATGAACTTCAAGCCTTTCTCTTTTAGATCCATTCATTTAAAAAATAAAATTCCCAAAACTTTTTTTTAAAAGAATTTTTAAAAAGTAGTCTTAATTTTTACTTCACATTGAATAACTTCGTCATTTATGAAGATAATCTCACAAAACCTTTTTTCCGTGTGTACAGTAATATTATCCGTAACATATACGAAGATTGAAAAAATTGCTTCAAAATTACGGATTTTAAAAAACATTTTGTGATTTTCGTAAACTTATGTTTTTCTGAGAAATAAATTAAAAAGTAGTAATTTGTACATTTTTTACTTCAAAGTACGTTATTTTTGCAAATAGTTGGTGATGTTTGAGAGCATTAACGTAAAAATTATGCCCTTAAAATGAAGGTAATGATTTTTAAAATAATTTAAAATAAGCGATTTTACATTTAGCCAAACATTGGCGTCGAAAATTAAATTTGCGCCAAAGACTTTTGACCTGTTTCACCGTCGATTGCATCTAACTCAATGGTTACACTAAAAAGTTCTGCCTTAAACAGGGGGAAATCAGTAACTTTGGTGAGTAAAAAAAAAAAAATGCGAGTGAAAAGTTATTTTTCCTTTAATTTTCGTCAATTTTTCTTTATATAATTTTGAAAATTAAATAACTATATATGTCATATTAAGATGAAAAAATGCATTCAATGCATTTCTGAGATTCATTTAAAATGTTTATCAGTATCGAAATTTTTGTTCTCTTTCATAAAACTTATAGTTTACTTTAAAATAATGCCTAATGTATATTTCTTTTTTTGACATATAATTTCGTAAAAAAAAAGGAAAAATTTGCCCATTTCGAAATCCCCCCCCCGGAAATAGTCAGTTAAATAGGCATAAATTCCTTAGGGAAATAAAAGCTATGTTCAAATTATATATTCTTTATTATTAATTGCTTTTTATTAAAATATCAAAAATCAATAAATTTTTTGCAATACATTTAAATAAAATCGTGAATCGAAATTATTCAATCGTTATGTGTGAATATCCCCTCTTCAATAAAAAAATACTTTCAATTTTTACTTTCCATTTATCATTACTGCCTATTTTCCCTTTTTGCTACTTGTCTTTATGACTCAGTTGGTTGCACGCTCGATATCGTATTGCGGCGTGATATCGTGTCGCTCCGAGGTCGAATCTAGTGATTTCGATTTTTTCATTTCTGCTAATTTTTCCCACGTAAATTAATTTTACTGATAAATACTTATTTTAACATGATCCTCTGTTATTTTAATGTACTTTTCATATATATATATACATACTTTTAACTCCACATTGAATAACTTCGTCAAATATTAAGATTATCATACAAAACTTTTTTTGCATTTGTAAAATAATATTTTACAACTTCTGTGCGAAGATTGAAAATATCGCTTAAAAATTACGGATTTTCAAGATTTTTTTGTGATTTTCGTAAAATAACGTTTTGGCGAGAAATAATATAAACATTATTTTTGTAACCTTTTTTCTTTAAAAATTATTGTTGTTTCCAAATCAATATGTGTAAACTTGGAATTTTCAATTAAAAATTGAGCCCTCAAAAATAATGAAAACTTTAAAGACATTCTAAAGGCTTTGCGCATGCGCGAGAATCATTCTTATTGTCCCCCCCCCTCTGTTTAACGCTCAGTGGCCAAGGTCAAACTTGGCATAAGTGAATGATGTTAATTTGAGTAATGGAGAAAAGGGGAATTCCCCTTTTTTTCATGCTCTCTCTCATGGCTGAAGTTATTTGCTATCGATATTAGTATATCTAATTCATTACAGATAAACGTTTTAAAGTGTTCTACCTTTTATTTTTTTTCATGACTGATATTTTCCTTATTTTTAAAGAATGACTTTTTTAAGAAAAGTGGAATAAAAAATACTGTAAAAAAATTTAATTCTGAAACGTATATTAGTCTCACACACAGTATTATTTTCTTTTTGAATGATTTTGTGCAGTGAATGTAAATAAATTTCCAGGCTTTTTCATTCTTATATATTTTTAATCTAACATTCAAAAACAACGAAATGAAGAAATGAATAGTCCTTCCGATAATTAACGGTGAGAATTTTTGTATTTATTTTTTTAGAAAATGGATTTAAAATAATATATATTTTACGAAACTAAAGCAATATTTTTTCCGTTATTCATTACTAGATTAATTATGTAATGACAACACTGTATAATCTGTTTTTTTTCTGGATAAAACGAGAGATTATAGTTTTCTGGACTATACTTTAGCTACCAGTATATAACGATTCATTGGCAAATGAAAATACCACACATACAAACAAACCCTTTGTATTATTTTAAGCTCTAAGAAAATAATTATTGTTAAAATAATGAATATGCTTGGTTTTTCGTAATATATTATATCAGAACGTTTTCTTTGTTGCTTTAAATATACATTTTTTTAAGTAAAAAAGAATTGTTTTCTGTAAATCATTAATCGAAATTTTTCAATCGTTACGTATAAGGATTTCTTATAACTATGATAAGTATAAACCATCTGAACTAAAAAAATTCATACTTTGCTCTTTTAATATCAGTGATTGAATAAACTAAATACAAAACATCATTTATTTGTCACGATTCGGATTTTTTTTCAAAATAATAATACTTTGCCTATTTTATGATTTCTTCTAAAATGAATAAATATCGATGCATTTAAATGAAAATAATTTTTAAAAAAGTCATTGATAATTTAGAATCAATGATTAAAAAAATAAAATGCCAAAAACTATCTTTCTTTAAAGAATTTTATAGAAAAAAACAACTTTTTTTTACAAAACAATGATGTTTTGCATATTTTATAATTTTTTCTCATATGAATCAATATCGTTGCGTTTAAATAAAAATGATTTTTAAAACTTTCAGAATCAGTGATTTAAAAAATAAAAAGCCGAAAACTTATTTGAACGAATTTTAATAAAACACTCAAAATACTTAAATCAATCATTTAATAAATTCTTCATTCGTAAAGATAATTGCATGAAACTTTTTTTCCGTGTGTCGAACATTTCAAAAAATCCTCACAATTTTACTTCAAGATTTAAAATAGTAGTAAAATTTTGTAATTTTAAAAATTTCTACTTCTCTGTCTTTTTTCAACATACAACTATTTTTAAAAAAGCTACATTTTCGTTTCCGGGGCCTAAAAAATTGCAACGAAAGAATTGAAATATGAGTGAGGGATTTTTAAAGTCGCACTGTTCACCTACTCTAGAGTTTTTTGGTGACGGACTTCGAAATTTTCAACTACGGTCAAGTAACGAGGACGACCTCTGAGCTTTCACCCTTTTATTTGAGTGTATTCGGATTTTCAGCATTAACAAATATAAAAATGAAGATTATTATGTGGATTAATTTATACCCTCGGTAATAGCCCGTGCAACGCCGGGCCATGAAAGCTAGTCTACTCTATTAAAATTCGAAGGTAAACAAACGTATCTATCTATCTATATTTGTGCGTCTATCTTCTCACGAACCGTACGACGCAGAAAGTCGCGGAAGGTACCAAAAGATCGGGAATTTTCCGGTTAAGCCGTATTGCCCATTTATATTCCAATATTGTAATTAGTTGAAAAGATATTAATTAAAAACCTTAAAACGCCTAATTGTTTTACTCCTGCCGGTTGTTTACTTGGCGGAACTTCCATTCCGTTTCGGCCGAGCGGTAATCTTACGTTTTCCACCATATTAAAATTGTCATCTAATTTTCGGTGTCGAAATGAGACAAAAAATAATTACAGAATCGGAAAGATCATTTATTTCGCCACGATACGGTATAATTTTTTTTGTAAAATAACCATATTTTCTATTTTTTTCGAATTTTTTAAAAAAGTGTTAAAACTGGTGCGTGTTTATGAAAATTATTTCTAAATCATTGCGTATGAATTTATTTTCGTGTTATTAAATCGATATTCTACACTAATTAACTTCATTCCGTTCTCTTTTTGATCCAGTCATTTAAAAAATAAAATGCAAAAAACTTTTTTTTCTATGAATTTTTAAGGAATACTCACAATTTTAACTCAACATTGAATAACTTCGTCAATTATTAAGATTATCTTACAAAATCTTTGTTTGTATTTGTAAAATAATATTATACAACTTCTGTGGGAAGATTGAAAAAAGCGCTTAAAAATTACAGATTTTAAAATTTTTTTTGTGATTTTCGTAAAATAATGTTTTTGCGAGAAATAATTTAAGCAGTATTTTTGTAAATATTTTTCTTTAAAAATTATCTTTACTTCCAATCAATGTGAGAAAATTTGAAATTTTCAATTGAAAATTGAGCCCTTAAAAATAATAAAAAATTTAAAAAGACATTCTAAAGGCTTTAAAGCCTCTGCGCATGCGCGAGAATCATTTTTTTTTAGCTCTGTTAAACACTCAATGACCAAGGTCAAAGTGCTCTTCTTGAGTAATGGAGAAAGAGGAATTAACTTTTTTTTCCATGCTCTCTCTCATGGCTAAAGCTATTTGCTTTTGATAAAAGTATTTAATTCATTACAGATAAATGTTTTAAAGTGTTCTAGCTTTTATTTTTTTTATGATAGTTTTCCTCATTCTTAAAGAATGACTTTTTAAAGAAAAGTGGAATAAAATACTGTAAAAAAAAATATAATTCTGAAACATATTTTAGTCTCACACACAGTATTATTTTCTTTTGGAATGATTTTGTGCAGTGAATGTAAATAAATTTCCAGGCTTTTTCATTTTTATGTATTTTTAATCTAACATTCAAAAACAACGAAATGAAAAAATGAATAGTCCTTTCGATAATTAACGGTGAGAATTTTTGTATTTATTTTTTTAGAAAATGGATTTAAAATAATATATATTTTAAGAAACTAAAGCAATATATTTTTCTATTATTCATTGCTAGATTAATTATGTAATGATAACACTGTATAATCTGTTTTTTTCTGGATAAAATGAGAGATTATAGTTTTCTGGACTATACTTTAGCTACCAGTATATAACGATTGATTGGTAAATGAAAATACCACACATACACACAAACCCCTTGTAATATTTTAAGCTCTAAGAATATAAATATTGTTAAAAAAATGATTATGCTTGGTTTTTTGTAATATATTATATCAGAACGTTTTCTTTGTTGCTTTAAATATACATTTTTTTAAGTAAAAAAGAATTGTTTTCTGTAAATCATTAATCGAAATTTTTCAATCGTTACGTAAGGATTTCTTATAACTATGATAAGTAAGCCATCTGAACTAAAAAGGTTTATACTTTGCACTTTTAATATCAGTTATTGAATAAATTAAATACCAAACATCATTTATTTGTTACGATTCGGATTTTTTTTTCAAAATAATAATACTTTGCCTATTTTATGATTTCTTCTAAAAGGAATAAATATCGATGCATTTAAATGAAAATGATTTTTAAAAAAGTCATTGATAATTTAGAATCAATGATTAAAGAAATAAAATGCCAAAAACTATCTTTCTTTAAAGAATTTTATAGAAAAAAACAACTTTTTTTTACAAAACAATGATGTTTTGCATATTTTATAATTTTTTCTCATATGAATCAATATCGTTGCGTTTAAATAAAAATGATTTTTAAAACTTTCAGAATCAGTGATTTAAAAAATAAAAAGCCGAAAACTTATTTGAACGAATTTTAATAAAACACTCAAAATACTTAAATCAATCATTTAATAAATTCTTCATTCATAAAGATCATTTCATGAAACTTTTTTTCCGTGTGTCGAACATTTCAAAAAATCCTCACAATTTTACTTCAAGATTTAAAATAGTAGTAAAATTTTGTAATTTTAAAAATTTCTACTTCTCTGTCTTTTTTCAACATACAACTATTTTTAAAAAAGCTACATTTTCGTTTCCGGGGCCTAAAAAATTGCAACTAAAGAATTGAAAAGTGAGTGAGGGATTTTTTAAGTCGCACTTTTCATTTACTCCAGAGTTTTTGGCGATGGACTTCGAAATTTTCAACCACGGTCAAGTGACGAGGACGACCCCTGAGCTTTCACCCAATTCCCCTAATTACCACACCACGCCAAACAAGAACAAATTTCGAAGAAACGCATGTTTTATGAAGAAACTATGTTTTTATATGACATAGTTAAAGAAATCACTCACTCCGAGTGCATGCACACACACATAAGTACCATCGTCCTGAAAGAAACAGGAAATTCCCATGGGAATACAGTTATTCCCTCCGTAAAAGCCAGTGCAACGCTGGGCTAAGCGGAGAGGAAAGAATCAAAGTAATTTCGAAAAATAAAATTGGAAGTGCTGATTTTGTGAAGGGAAGGAAAACGTTATACGAGAAAGCCATGATACGCACTCACGGACCATGCAGTCACATCGTACGCGTCACACGCACACAAAAGTGCTGGTGTCAGAAAGAAAGAAGGAAATTAACATATGGATTAAGTTATACCCTCGGTAATAGCCCGTGCAACGCCGGCCCATGAAAGCTAGTCTACACTATTAAAATTCGAAGGTAAAGAAATGTATCTATCTATCTATGTATGTATGAATGTGCGTCTATCTTCTCACGAACCGTACGACGCAGAAAGTCGCGGAAGGTACCAAAAGATCGGGAACGATCCGAGGAAGCCTTTTAGCCCATTATATTCCGATATTGTAATTTGTTAAAAAGATATTAATTAACCTTAAAACGCCTAATTCTTTTAACTTCTACCGGTTGTTTATTTGGCATAGCTTCCATTCCGTTTCGGTCAAGCGGTGATCCGACGTTTACCACCATCTTAAAATTGCCATCCGATTTGTACTTTTAAAATCAGACAAAAAATAATTACAGAATCGGAAAGATGATTTATTTCGCCTCGATACGGTATAATTTTTTTTTTTGTAAAATAACGATATTTTCTATTTTTTTCGAATTTTTTAAAAAAAGTGTTAAAACTGATGCGTTTTTATGAAAATTATTTCTAAATCGTTGGGTATGAATTACTTTTCGTGTTATTAAATCGATATTCTACACTAATTAACTTTAAGCCTTTCTCTTGTAGATCCATTCATTTAAAAAATAAAAATCTCAAAACTTTTTTTTTAAAGAATTTTTAAAAAGTTGTCTTAATCTTTACTTCACATTGAATAACTTCGTCATTTATGAGGATAATCTCACAAAACCTTTTTTCCGTGTGTACAGTAACATTATCTGTAACATATACGAAGATTGAAAAAATGGCTTCAAAATTACGGATTTTAAAAAACATTTTGTGATTTTCGTAAACTTATGTTTTTCTGAGAAATAAATTAAAAAGTAGTAATTTGTACATTTTTTACTTCAAAGTACGTTATTTTTGCAAATAGTTGGTGATGTTTGAGAGCATTAACGTAAAAATTATGCCCTTAAAATGAAGGTAATGATTTTTAAAATAATTTAAAATAAGCGATTTTACATTTAGCCAAACATTGGCGTCGAAAATTAAATTTGCGCCAAAGACTTTTGACCTGTTTCACCGTCGATTGCATCTAACTCAATGGTTACACTAAAAAGTTCTGCCTTAAACAGGGGGAAATCAGTAACTTTGGTGAGTAAAAAAAAAAAAATGCGAGTGAAAAGTTATTTTTCCTTTAATTTTCGTCAATTTTTCTTTATATAATTTTGAAAATTAAATAACTATATATGTCAGATTAAGATGAAAAAATGCATTCAATGCATTTCTGAGATTCATTTAAAATGTTTATCAGTATCGAAATTTTTGTTCTCTTTCATAAAACTTATAGTTTACTTTAAAATAATGCCTAATGTATATTTCTTTTTTTGACATATAATTCCATAATAAAAACGAAAAATTTGGCCATTTCGAAATTTTTTTTGTGGAAATAGTCGGTTAAATAGGCATAAATTCCTTAGAAAAAAAAAGCTATGTTCATAATATGTATTCTTTATGATTAATTGCGTTTTATTAAAATATCAAAAATCAATAAATTTTTTGCAATACATTTAAATGTAATCGTGAATCGAAATTTTTCAATCGTTATGTGTGAATATCCCCTCTTCAATAAAAAATTACTTTCTTATTTTTACCTTCCATTTATTATTAACGTCTATTTTCACTTTCTGCTACTTGTCTTCGTAGCCCAGTTGGTAGCACGCCCGAATCATAGCGAATTGCGGAATGACGGGGTGATATCGTGTCGCTCCGAGTTCGAATCCAGGGATCTCGTTTTTTTAAATTTCTGCTTATTTTTCCCAAGTAAATTAATTTTACTGATAAATACTTATTTTAACGTGATCCTCTGTTATTTTAATGTACTTTTCATATATATATATATATATATATATATATATTGCCTTCAAAAAGGTTTTTTTTCTGATTTTTAATCATTTAAAGTAATTTCTATCTTTTTCAACAATTCCTAACAAGAAGCTTTCATTTCTGTTTATTTTTCCCACGCAAATTTTCAGTGCTGCCATTACTTAAGCAAACGGAATGTCACAATTAAATGAACATTTTGAATCAATTTTAATGTAAAAATATTAATAAGTTATAGTTTTGTATTTTATAAATATCGATGAATTTAAAAGAAAATGATTTTTAAAAAGTTCATTGATATTTAGAATCAGTGATTAAAGAAACAAAATGCCGAAAACTATCTTTTTTTTTTAAGAATTAAATTTTTTTTTTTTTTTTTTACAAAACAAAGATATTTTGCATATTTTATGATTTTTTTTATTAAATCAACATCGTTACTTTTAAACAAAAATGATCTTTAAAACTCTTAGAATCAGTGATTTTAAAAAGAAGCCAAAAACTTTTTTGAACAAATTTTAATAAAACACTCAAAATACTTAAATCAATCATTTAATAATTTCTTCTTTTATAAAGGTAATTGCATGAAACTTTTTTCCCCTCTGTGTCGAATATTTCAAAAAATTCTCACAATTTTACTTCAAGAATTAAAAAAGTAGTGAAATTTTGTAATTTGAAAAATTTAAACTTTCTGTCTTTTTTTCAGCATACAACTATTTTTAAAAATGATACAGTTTCGTTTCCGGGAAATAAAAAATTGCAACGAAAGAATTGGAAAGTGAGTGGGTGATTTTTAAATTCGCACTGTTTGCCTATTAAATTCAACTTTTTCTCTTGTCGATCCCGCTGTAGGTTCTAACATAAATTCATCAAAGAATTCATTACACCCAGGCATAAAAGTACTCAATTTATCTTCAGTGGCGAAAGATTTTATTAAGTTTTCTAGAAGCCACACAATTAAAATATTATAAAAAAATATACTTGTTTTAAAAATTAAACTATTTATACGCCATTTTCATATCTCAAGCTACAGGTTGTAGCCGACATCGCTTTCTCCGCCATTGTGGTTCTTCTTCCTCCTTTTTTAAATTTTCTTTCGATGGCAGCGCCACCTATATAGTTTTGTTTTGGTCCGGCGAATCTTACACGCCCCACCAACGGAAGCACATGCGTCATATTTAGTGACCAGGTGCTGAAAGAAAGAGGTTAGTCACACACTCACGAGAGTCCTACTGCTGAAACAAATACCTAACTTTAGCTGAGGAGAGTGCACTATGCAATAAAAAAACATGAGGCATGACTAAAATATGATAATTAACACACAAATATATAAAAATGCAATAAAATATGGTTATATAATCATGACTATATATAATAAGACTAGTATTACTAAATAAATACTGCAAACACTCAGGCTAATCAGAAAAAGGTAAGCGAGAGAGGGCGTCGGCATTGTCATGGTTTTTCCCCTTACGGTATATAATACGCAACTCATAACGTTGCAAGGCTAGGGCCCATCGAGCTAATTTTGCACCATGCGGTAATCCTTTAGTCAAAAATGAAAGTGGGTTGTGGTCAGACACAACCTGTATCTGAGTTCCGAAGATCCAACAGTCAAACTTTTTTAATGCACTTAGCACGGCATACACCTCTCACTCTATCGTGAACCAGTTCATTTGGCATTTGGTTAGTTTCTTACTGTAGAATGAAATCGGGTGTTCCATTCCATTTTCATCGTTCTGTGCAAGGCATGCGCCGACTATAGTAGCAGAAGCATCTGTATACAGCTGAAATGGGCGGTTCAACACAGGGGTATAGAGAGTAGGCATTTCGATTAAACTTTTCTTTAAACATTGAAAAGGTTCTTCAGCTGTGTCGTCCCAAGAAATTTTATTTGGAATATTCTTTTTGGTTAAATTTGTCAAAGGCAAAACAATAAAGGAAAAGTTCTTAATATAATCACGATAATAGCTTGATAGGCCAATCAGTCCTCGTAACTGTTTTTTTGGTCGTTGGTCTCAGTAGCTTTGACATAGTTTCCACTTTTTGAGGATCTGGAGCATATTTTCCAGAACCCACAACATGACCTAGAAATTTAACTTGGCTCTTTCCAAAATCACACTTCTCTAAATTAACAGTTAGTCCAACTTCTCTCAAAGTCTTAAAAACGTTTTCTAGATGTTGCATGTGATCAGACCATGTTTCTGAAAATACTGCCACATCATCTATGTAGGATCTACAGTACTTTTGATGAGGACTCAATACTTGATCCACAGATTTTTGAAATGTACTTCCCGCATTCTTCATTCCAAAGGGTAGAACTTTCCACTGATAATGTCCGGAATGAGTAACGAATGCAGTAAAATGTTTTGAGTTTTCTTCCATAGGGATTTGCCAGTATCCCTTCGTGAGGTCTAAGACCGATATAAAATGAGCTTTGCCTATCTCGTATATTAAATCTGTTGCATGCTTCATTGGATATGCATCAGGAATAGTAAAACTATTCAAAAGTCTAAAGTCTATGCACAATCTAATACTTCCATCTTTTTTCGCCACACACACCACCGGGTACGCCCAATCACTATCACTATGTTCAATCAAGTCCATATCTAGCAGCTCATTGATTTGACGTTCAACTTCTTTTTGAAGAGCAATAGGAACTCCGTATGGTTGTAATCTTTTAGGTGAACAATCTGCCGTAACTTTTTACTCTGGCTTCTCCAGGACGATTCCGGAATATGTCTTCATATCGTTGTAACAAATTTCTTAATTGGTATTTCTGTTGAGCATTTAAAACATCAGGCATTTGATTCAACTCGAAATCAATGTTAGGTTGATTTTTTTTATCTGTGGGAGCATAATGCAGCTCACCAAAATCGGTATCTTGATCAAATATTATTCCCACATGATCAACTCTTGAGATGTAAGGTCTTAGCTTATTTACATGTAATTCTCTAGTATTACCGTCTTCCATTTGAACTAAACAAGAGTGGGGTCTAGTAAGCTTTACTACTTTGGCTGGTCCTATCCAAGTGTTAAGCAATTTATGCGTAGATGAAGGCATAAGGATTAGTACTTCATCTCCAACAGAAAAACTTTTTTCTCGTGATCTCAAATTATAGTGTGAAGTCATACGTTCCTGATTTTTAGCACTGTTTTCCGATGCAATTTCGTGTGCATCTTGCAACTGCTTTTGCAATTGTTTCAGGTATTCTTCAACAGAACGAGCAGCACCAGTAGGTATTTCTCTTTCTCCTGTCCAAAACTCTTTTAACATGGTCATCGGTCCAGATGGTAGTCTTCCATAAACTAATTGGTATGGTGATACACCAGTAAGTGTATGAGGTATTTCTCTATAAGCAAAAAGCAAATATGGGAGATGGACATCCCACTCATTTCCATGCTCTTGAATATTTTTGTTCAACATGTCTTTCAATGTTCTATTCCAACGTTCAACTGCTCCCATACTCTCAGGATGACCTGGAGTAGAAAACCTAGGAGATACTCCCAGCACGTCTTGAAAGGCTTGAGTTAATTGTGCGGTAAAATTGGTACCCTGGTCCGTACATATTGTCTTTGGGAACCCAGTTTGACAGAAAATTTTCATCAGCACTTCGCAGGTAGTTTTTGCAGTAATATTCTTGGTTGGTATGGCTTCCACCCACCTTGAGCACAGATCAATGGCACATACGATATATTCGTGCCCTCTTCTTGATCGAGGTTCTAACGGTCCGATGCAATCCACGCTCCACACTTCGAATGGATTGTTAGGTCTTACAATGGGCTGAATCGGAATTCTATCTCTGTACGTCACAGTTCTTCGTAACTGACAAGGTTTGCATGCTTCGCAATATGTCTTCACGTCCCTCTTTAGCGAAGGCCAGAAAAAGGAGTATTTAATGCGTTGTTTTGTTTTTTGTTCTCCTAAATGTCCAGCTAACGGAATTTCATGAGCCATTTGTAGAATTTCCTTTCTTTTACACGCAGGTAGGTCAACTTGCTTGATTGGCTCCCCACAAACAATATCATTATGCATCAGCAGATCATCTTGTTTTTCATATGCCTTTTCTTTTTTATTTGCTTGTTCCCAGACACTTATTAATGTTTCATCTTCTTTCTGAAGTTTTATAAAAGTACTTCTAGTCTCACTGCTAAGATTGGATCTCACTTCGTTTTCAATGTTGACTGCGTTTGTCGACACTTCTATGTCAGAGTATGAACTCTCTTCACGTGTTGGGACTTCACAGACGGTTGAATCCCTAACCCCATCCATTTGGACTCCAACATCAATGACTTGTCTTGCATTCACACTGCACAACTGTATACTTTCCAAAAGGACTTCATACGCGGTTTGACAAACTAACATATCGTTCACTAGTTTCTTTGAAACGGCACAGGTAATTGGTATTGCATCATGTCATCCATCATCGATCTTTATATTAAATGTTCTTAAGGGAGCGACTTCACTATCCCCAAAAGCTGATATTAACTTGATCTTCTCTTCGCCGGTACTCTCAATGTCTTTAACTAAATCAGCTCGCACCACAGAGATTTGTGCTCCGGAGTCTACCGTTCCATCCAAGACGACATCTAAACACTTCACTTTTATAACTTTCAACTTATCAATATTCTGTGCCAGAAAATTACACGTTGATTCAGAAAATGACCTTTTTTGCCGCAAGTGTAACATCTAGGTGTAATCCGGGTTTGATTATAACCTGCTTGATGACTGTTGTCATTGAAATGGTTATTGTATCTGCAATTGCCCATTCCGTCTTTATTTCTTACGTCTCTCCCTTCCAACTGATGTAGAGAGCTCCGGGTATTCGAAGGAAGTGTATTACGATACGATTTCTCTTTATTTATAAGTGGCACTGCTGGCCGTTTAGTTTTTCCACTGACATCCTCATATTCATCAAGTTTTTCGACTAGCACCTTTGGAGTTTTTATTTTAGCCCATTCATCAATAAAGTGTTCACGAATCTCAGTTGGCACCTTCTTCTTCATTTGGTCTGTTATAAGGAGATCTTTAAGGTCGTCGAAGGTTTGAATACCTAAGCCCTTAAGCCATTCTTCACAAAAATTTCTTATCTCAAAATAAAAATCTCTCCAAGTATCATCGGGATTCTTTTGGTGTTTCACGAACAGCTGGCGGAATTTCTCTGGACTCAACTTAAATCGTTGAAGTAATAGCCCTTTTACAAATTCGTAATCGGCTGCATCCTTTTCTGGTTCACGAGCAATAAGACCTACAATATCTGAAGGTAGAATACTGATCAGATGTGTCACCCAACACACTTTTGGCAAATTCAGAATTTTTGCTTGACGTTCAAATGATACCAGGAATAAACTAATATCGTCAGATTTCGAGTCAAACTTCGGCATCAGTTTGTGTAAATCAATCTTGAATTGTCCTGATTCTTTCACTTCGTTTTCACTTCCTCCTCCTCCCAACTCGATTCGTTTCTTCTGGAGTTCGAAATTCATCTCGTCCTTCCTCTTCCTTTCCTCGAGTTCGTCCAGTCTCTTCCGTTCCGCAAATTCTATCTCTTCTTTTCTTTTCTTTTCCGAAAATTCTATATCTTCTTTTCTTTTTCTCTCAGCCAAATCTATCTCTTCTTTTCTTTTTCTTTCCACAAATTCTATCTCTTCTTTTCTTTTTCTCTCAACCAAATCTATCTCTTCTTTTCTTTTTCTCTCAGCCAAATCCATCTCTTCTCTTCCCTTTCGTTCTTCTATAATAGTGTTTAATTGTTCTCTACAAAACTCCTCGTCGAAGTTTTTACTATTCAAGATAGCCTCTCTTAACTCAAATACTTTTAAACTAAGGACATCCTCAACCCCCATTTCCGTAGCCATAATCTGCAAGTCTGCTTTTAATCCTTTTCCTAAAAATGCCATCTCGTACCTTATTATAATTATCCTAAGCCAATTTGATAGCACTTTCAAGTAGCAAAAATATGCTTAATTAATCAAAGTTGGATTAATATTTTAAAAAAAATAGTTTCATACTTTTTTAGCATAAACTTTACAAATTTATACCTTGCATGCTAACTTTTGCATATGACATAAAACAAAATGAAAAATTCACCCAAATATATTTACTACAATAATAATAAAGTATAGTGCCACATAAATATCTTAATTTCTTAGAATTTGTACCACTAGTAGTATAAATTGTTGGTATCTGGACTAAACACCTATCGACAAAATGTTTGTTGGTAGCTGGATTAAAAAAAATATCTGGACTAAACATTTATTTGTTGGTATCTGGACTAAACACCTATCGAAAAAATGTTTGTTGGTAGCTGGATTAAAAAAAATATCTGGACTAAACACCTATCGAAAAAATTTTGTTGGTAGCTGGATTAAAAAAAAAAAAAATTATTGATTTTAAATAAATTTTAACCAGTGACGGAACTCTGTTTGTATCAACAGTTGAAAAACTATTTTATATTTTACTTTAGAAATACAATTTGTTCTACGAGATTGAAAGATTGCTTCAATAATATTAAAGTAATTTTTAGTAGTGTTTGTTATATAATCAGTGATATGAAAGACATATTGGAATTTCTATGCAATCGAATCTTTTTCTTGTTAATAAGTTAGATCCTGATAAAAAAATTTTAAAAAAACCTTCAAGGAATGGTGTTCTGTTTAATAAGATATTTCTCAGAAAATATTTTACCCTAAATTATATTTTAGTTACAAAGAATAAGTTAGTGATTTTAAGCTAATTTTAGTCTGTGTCAGTACTTTGTTTGAAAGGTATTAAATATAAAAATTATGCTAACTTTGATGTGGATTTAATTTTATAATATTGTTTCTAGGATTTTAATTGTTCAAGATTAATTTTCCAAGTGTAAAAGTAAGCTGACATGAGACATTCAATATAAATACTAAAATTATGCTAAATTTGTTGTGGATTTAATTTTATCATTTTATTTCTAGGAGTTTAATTGTTCAATATTAATTTTCCAAGTGTAAAAGAAATCTGACATAAGACAAATAAAACAGACAAACATAGTAAAAATTACAATTTTATTAAGTAATTTATTAAATTACATAAAGTGTCAAAGATAATTAATACAATTCATTTTAATGAATAAAAAATATTTTCATCCATACATATGTTTATCAATACACATTTATATACATTTTTCAATACATAATATAATATAGACTTGGAAAAGCGTGTTTTGAAATATATAAATGTTACATTTTAATAGAAACATTTCCATATGCTAAACACTCAAATTGATTAGACATATACATTTTATCATAAAAACAACAAAGACTTGTTTTATTTTGCTCTAATGTTGATACAGTATGATTTTTAGAAATTATACTCGTTTGCTTATTTTTTATCAACCCATCATTTTTCAAAACATTTAAATACATTTCATGTTTTAAAACATTTTGAACAACACTTTTTTTAGTGCCTTTTGCTGTTTTTTTTGTTTTCTTTTCCAAAAATATATGAATACATTTTTGGTCTTAAAGCACAAAATTCTTTTATAGGAACGCCTTTTGTTTCATCCTTCAAATATCCTAACAAGGATTGATGACTTTTAGAATATAATTGATGGGATGTATCATAATTTGAAAAATCTACTATATTTTTAAATTTATTCGCTAAATCAACATAAACATCTTCAGTCCATATTTCTAAACAGAGAGAATCTGTGTCTGTGTATAACAAGTTACATTTTTCTTCATAAACAGGCTTTAAAATATCGTAATATAATTGAAACATATACAACTTACTCAACTCAAGCACAGAAAAACCTACATAAATTGGTTGGTTCAAATAAAGATTTGATTTTAAAAGCTTAAACAAGGCACAATTTTCATTTACAATTGAAAAGCTTTCCAAGTTGCAATCTGCCAAATATTTTTTACATTGTTTCTTACTTAGTGCTACTTTTACATTACTATGTTTTCTGATGTTCATGCAAGTACGTCCAAAAAATGCGTTATTCATAAGTTTAAAAAAATCTTTATCAAAACTGTTTGTTGCATTCATTCTTTTATTATTATTGAACATTATGTATGATTTTAACCAATTAGACTGTTTAAATGAAATTATTTTATGAATTTTTTAAATTTGTAACCCATGTTTAGTATAAAATTGTAAATTTAAATAATGCACTACATAATTTTTTTTCTCATTAAATGTATTCAAAAGTTTCTTACAATTTTTATTAATTTTTATATTAAACTATTTACAAAGATTTTTTTGATAAGGAGAAAGCATATCTCATAGTTAATTGTTTCATGTTGAGGAGCCATACGAAAGCTATTGTGTTTAGAGTGAAGCTCTGGAGGATAGAAAATATCTACTTCCAATATATAGCCAACATTTGAATCAGAGGTTACAGACATTAAACTGAATGTATCCATTTCTTTTTTATTCAAAAATCGAAATTCTGACTCAGGTAATTTGTAAAATGCCATAGCAGTCCCATAAAGATTATTAACATCTAATGATAGTATAAATTTAGATTCTAACAATTCGTCAAAATTATCTAAATATTTGTTATTTGCTTTTGAATAACGTTTTGATACTTGACACATTCCTCCACGAATTCCAGCTTCTAACATTAAATAAATATCAATGTCTGTTAGCAATTCTAAGGTTACATTTGTGGTCTTTATTCCAGCACTCCAAGTTAAACTTGGAGTTGTATAAAAATGTACAGGATCTAGCTGTAAATAATCCATGCTTAATGGCCGAAAATATTCAAAAACTTCAGCTAGCAGAACTACATCTGTATTCAAATATAATCTTAAGTAATCTTCAAAATTTTGGCATTTGAATTTAGAGAATATAAACTTTGCAAATCGATATTCATTTTCTGAAATGTTTTCATTCGTAAGATTATTAAAAAAGGCAGATTTAGGAGGAAGTTTTCTATTTTTCAATTTAACAAAAGAATCAAAATAGCTATACGGAAATACTCCTTTACGCAATAAATGTTTTCTGTTATCATATGAATAAAAAAAAGAATTAAAAATAGGAAACTTATG
>BMAO01017275.1:0-88227 GCA_019973975.1 Trichonephila clavata
AATCGCAGAGGTGCAGGGTAAAAGCAGCCAAAGTCCTTCGCTATCTACTATAATCGCAGATGCAGACCATGAGTTTCTCGCTAGATCGCTCGAGAGGCCTCTAAGCGGTTCTCTCTCCATCTCCCTTCAAAATTTAACCCGCGCCTTTTAAAGCCCAGGTTGCTCTCGGTCACTCTTTTCGGCTCCCTTTGTCCCTTGTCTCGTCGGCTTCTCCAACGTGGGAAAATTCCTGGTCCAAATGTTGGGTGCCGCCTCAACGTCCCGCCGTCGCCAAGGATGCGTGGGAAACCGAAATTCCACAAAGGCCGGGGATTATGTCCACTCCCGGATTCTGAGGAATGGTCGTGGGAACAGAGGTCAGAGCCCATTCGGGCCACTTCTTCCCAGCAATTAGGGAAAAAAGAGAGCGGCAACATTACAGCTGGTTAATTAGGGAAAAGAGAGCGGCTACATCACAGCTGCCTCCCTCCTTCAAGTGTCCATTTCATGGGACACTAGGAAATAATATTGAATGTCACAGGCATCACTGCAGGAGGTCGCGCATTCAGTGAGATAACCCAGGGCAGCGTAATTAATACGAATACACAAAGCTTAACTAAAAATAAAAACTAAATCATTAACCTCCGAGAATTTTTCTCGGTTAACTTCCCAAAAAATTAAAAGGAAGTTTGCATACCAAGAGGCTCAAAGATTTGATACTTAACAATAAACACTTTACACATGCAACACAAACATACACTCACACACACACAAAAAAACCAAATTAATAGAAGGAAACTAAGAAACACATCATTCCAACCTACTTAATCCATCCGCATTTCCATGGAGTTTTCCTGGTTTATGTCGGATTTCGAAATTAAATGGCTGCAAGCTCAAGGCCCATCTTTGTAGTCTCGGGTTGCTATCCCCCATTTTGTTTAAGTATTTTAGTGGGTTGTGATCTGTTTCTATAATAAATCTCTGACCATCTAAATAATGCTTGAGTCGCTTTAAACCGAAAATGATAGCAGCTAACTCCCTTTCTACTGTGCTATAATTTCTCTCTGCCTTTGAAAATTTCTTACTTAGGAATAAAATAGGGTGTTCCTCTCCGTTTATACTTTGGGACAAAACCACTCCTGCTCCTATATCACTTGCATCGGTCTGCAAAATAAAATCTTTCGAGAAATCAGGGGCAAACAAAATAGGCTTCGAGACAAGTTAACCTTTTAATTCTTCGAACGCCTTTTCGCATCGTTCGTCCCACACAATGATTTCTTTCTTACATTTTCCCTTAAGAGCATCTGTCAAGGGGGATGCTATCTCGCTGTAGTTCGGAATGTAATGGGCGTAATACCCAACAATTCCAAGAAAAGACCGCACCTGGGTTTTAGTGGTGGGCGTAGGGAAATCCTTTATAGCTTTTATTTTCAAGTCACTAGGGGATCTGCTCCCAGATCCTACGGTATGACCAAGGAATAACACCTCTTCCTGCGCGAATTTGCACTTCGAAGGTTTTACTTTCAAACCGGCAGCTTTCAATCTCCCCAGCACGAGGTCAATATGTTTTACATGGTCTTTCCAATTTTGAGAAAATATGGCTATATCATCGATATAGGGAAGTGCGAACGATTCTAATCCTTCTAAAACCTGAGCCATGAGTTTACAGAAGTAGAAAGGCGCGCAAACTAAACCGAACATCATTTTCTTCGGAATATAAGTACCGAAAGGCGTGACAAAAATGCTGCATACCTTTGAGCTCTTTGCGTGAGTGGGATTTGAAAGTAACCTTTCCCCAAATCCATTACTGTCACATATGGTGCAGCGCTGACCTTTTCCACAATTTCTTCTATGTTTGGTAACGGAAAAAATTCCGTACGCGTCACTTCATTTAACCGCCGATAATCCACACACGGCCGTGGGTCTTTGTTTGGACTTTCCACCAAAATTAAAGGCGACGTGAAATCAGATTGACCTATCTCAATCACTCCCAGGTCCAATAATCGCTTTATTTCATCTTTTAGGATGTTAATTTGTCTAGGGGACATACGATACGGTTTTGTTTTGATGGGCTTTTCCGAAATTAATTCTATGTCCATGGTCATTAAATGAGTTGTCCCGGGATCAGAGGAAAACACTTCTCTATTTTTAATAATTACATTTTTTAACTCTTCAATTTGACTATGGGACAATTTGTCTATCAAGTGACTCTTCTTACATATCTCCTCATAGTCAAACGTCGTGGTCTGTTTTAATGGGTAGGGGATCTCTGCATCTTTTTCTATCTCTGGAGAAACTTCTTCTATAACCAGATTTAAAGAATCGGGCCTTCGGTGATAGGGTTTCATTAAGTTTACATGATATATCGTATCTCTTTTCCCCGGTAAATCCACCACATAATTGGTGTCCGAAATTTTATTTAGCACTTTTCCTGGGCCTATCCAATTTACGTCCATTCTATTCCGCTTTAAAGTGGCCAAGACCATTACAAGATCGCCTTGTGTAAATTTCCTTTCAACGGAATTTCGATCGTAAAAAGTTTTTCTTTTTTGTTGACATTCATTCATCCGAGTGACGGCAAGATCCTGACAGCGCTTGAGCCTATTCATTAGTTGTAAGATGTATTCAACCACCGTTTTACTCGTTTCCCTTTTGTCAATCCACCCCTCGTAAATCAGGGTTTGAGGGGTCCTCAAATTTCTTCCCATTACCAATTCAGAGGGGCTAAAACCCGTGCTTTCATGAGAAACAGTGCGCAAGGCAAATAACGCTGAGGAAAGCGTATTTTTCCAATCTGCTTCCGATTCTACGCAAAGGGCTTTTAAGACGCGTTTAATAGTTCTGTGAACCCTCTCTACTGCGTTACTCTGTGGGTGGCTGACAGATGAATGGACCACCCGTATTCCGAACTTGTCAAAGAAAGTCGCAGTCAGCTCGCTCGTGAATGAAGTGCCGAGATCTGATTTTATCGTCTTTGGGAAACCTATTCTTGAGAAAATCGACAAAAGGGCATCTAGAACCTTTACAGATGAAATGTTTTCAACTGGGATCGCCTCGGGATACTTCGATGTTACACATATAGCAGTAATCAAATATCGGTTTCCTTTTGTCGAAAGAGGGAGCGGCCCTACTGCGTCTATGTTGATTCTAGAAAAAACCTCCCCGATAATTGGAACTAATTTTAGCGGAGCTTTTACTTTATCGCGAGGTTTACCCACCCGCTGACAAGCGTCACAAGTGTTCACAAAATCCTCCACCTCTTTGTAAATATTTGGCCAAAAAAAAATAACGCAAAACTCTATCTTTTGTTTTTGTGACACCCAGATGTCCTCCAATTTCATCGTGGCTCAACCGGTTAATCTCGTGCCTGAATTTCAAAGGCACACACAATTGTCGTATTTCGTCCCCTCTTTTGGTTCTAGTAACCCTAACCAATTTTCCTTTCATTAGTTGAAACTCCTCATCTACGCCTGATCTGGCTTTTTCACACAACGCCTGGAGATCCGGGCATCTCTCTTGTTCTGACCGGAAGTCGGAACTAGTTACATTGGCTAGACAAAACTCCTTCATCCCATCAACCTGAAGAATTTCTAACATTTCCTCTTCATGTAATTCGGAAGGGGGAATTAGATCTGAGTTTTCTGTGGGAGAGCTGTTCGCCGTGAGCAAATTTGTACCTATTTCTTTACTGGCGCTTCGAGTCACAACCACGTTTATCACTTGCACACCCTTCTCGCTTGACTCAATAAGATCCGCAGTACGATTTCCCAACAAATAAGGTTCGTCCGCACTGCTATTAGATTTGATTGCTGCCTTCGTGTAAAATTCTCCTCCCTTAGTTTTAATTTTTATTTTCGCGAGCGGCAGGCAGTGACATACGTCATCCAACGGGCTTTTGAGCCACACATATTCTCCCAAAAGGTCGTTTTCGTTGATCCAACTGCATGCGCACACATCTATGGAGGCACCGGAGTCTCTTAGACACACACGCTCTACGCCATTTATTTCTAATTTAATTTTAAATTTTTCAAAAGGGTCCTCATTCCCGGGTTTACATTTAAGTTCGCCACCGTTTCATAATTGCCTTTCGTAAGCCTAGGGCAAGAGGGTTTTATGTGACCAGGTTCGTTGCAAAAATAACAGATGATGGGTTTTTTCCTTTCGAATGGTCTCTCCCATTCTCTTTGATTATCTCCCTTAGTTTGAGAATTTCCCTGAAATCTATCATTTCTAAATGATCCCTTGTTTGTAACGTTAGCTTGTTTGCTTTTCCCACTAATTTGATTAACCTTATTACCCACAAAAGGTTGCCTCTCGAATTGCTTACGCTCCCCTGCTTTTATTATATTCTGTTTCCTATGCACTTTTTTTACTGCTTCAAAATGATCTAACTTTTCCGCTAGATCAGTAGCGTTTTTAAAAGCATCCCACGAATCGATAAAGTGATCCACTAATTCGATGGGGGCTCTCTTTTTTAATTGCTCGGTCACTAATAATTCTTTTAACCCACTTATATATAGATCTTCTATTTCCATCCCGGCTAACCAATTTTCTAAATAAGACCTTAAATCAAAAACCAAGTCTGACCATAAAGTGCCTGATCTCCGCTGATGCGATTCAAATCTATCTCTAAGCGCTACAGGAGTTAGCTGGAATCTATTCAAAAGTAATTTTTTAATGTGAGGATAATCGTCTCCTCTTTCAGGTGGGTTCTTTTGCCACCAATTCAGTCGATTCCACAGGAAGCAAAGGAATAAGCTGTGAAACCCACCTATCTTCTGCTACTTTTTCTTTTTTGGCTTGCCTCTCGAAAATTTCAAAAAACAGATTAATATCTGCATTTTTGGCATCAAATTTAGGCACCAAGTCTTTTAAATTAACACGTCTATTTACCATTTGCCCTTCTAAGTCGGCAGACGAAACACTAACCGTATCAGTAGCATTAGACAATCTTAAACGTTCTAGCTCATATTCCCTAATTTGTCTCTGCTCCTCAAACTTTCGATCCCTAATTAGCTTTTCTCTCTCTCTTTCCTCTTTTTCTTTCACTTCTCTAACCTTATTTTCCTCTAAAACTCCCTCCATCACCGCTTTGATGGTTTCCATATCATAATTCTCATTTTGTAAAATTTTATCCTTAATTTCTACCTTTCTCAGATCATCATGGGCTTCTACCCCTAATTCCCTCGCTATATCTAATAGGTCACCTTTTCGCAGCTTTAAAAGGAAAGCCATGATGAAAAATACACACTATAACCAACTAAACCAGAGAACTACACTAAATGAAGAAAACGCACATATATCAAAACCAATAAACTCTTAATAACACCACTAAGTAAGTCTAAAATCGATATGCAAAATTGACCATATGCTAAACAATAGTACTACACTAAATGCAGAAAATACACATATATCAAAACCAATAAACTCTTAATAACACCACTAAGTCTAAAATCAATATGCAAAATTGACAATTTGCCAAACAATAATATTACACTAAATGCAGAAAATACTCATATATACACAAAACAAGTATAATCCTAAAAACACCACTAAATTGGTCTAAAATCAATACGCAAACTTGGCAATTGTGCTTTAAACTACAACTGTACTCAACTATCAATAACATAAATAAAAACACATTTCTACGATTCTGATCCCGAAAACCAAACTAACATAATAAATTAAAAAAAACACTTTCACACAAACAACTCTTTTAGACTCTTGGTAGTCAAATGAAAAAGAGAGAGAAATGAAAAGAATTTGAGCTAATGCACAAGCTTTATGTATTAACTCCGCGCATTATATATTTTTATAAAAGGCTGCATAACCATCATTATGCGCAGGACGTAATATCTCATACTGACACGGAAATTAGACTATACTTTCTGAATGCAATTGCATTACACTGAACAGTTGTTGCATTGCATAGCTTGGAATATTTCGGCTAAAATGGGAGAAAAGGATATCGCTTTAAACGAAATAATTGAGCAGCGTTCGTGATGAATACACCAGTATACAACCTTGGGGGTCTTGGTTACAGGAAATTTTCAATCAATTAAAGACCAACCAATATAACTTTTCTAGTCTGGTCATCTAAAGAAGGTTCGTGTTAATTAATCCCCAGATTCAAGTATACATTAATTTTTCTAAATTTTTTTGAATGAACAAATAAAAAAAAAAGTTACACCCCCAAGCTAAACTTTTTACATTAATTCTAAAAGAATAAATATTAAAATTAGGTAAATATAAAAAAATTTAGAAAATTAAGTAATGAAATTAAGCAACAATTTTGAGAAGATTAACCTATAAAAATGTACAATAGATTTGTTATAAATAGATAAATATATTTTTAAATAACATATTTAATATAAAAATACTATAATTTTTTTCCCTTGAATTTTTCAAAATTACAGCTGGATATTCGGAATATAATTCATCAATTTCTCCGGCTAGTAATGAAGGCTAACCATCAGCTCAGATCAAAATAACTTGCAGAAAAATGATAAAAAAGCAGTAATATATTAAAATAGATTTTTAATAATGGTTTTACCCTCTTTAAAAAATAACATTTTACAGTGAATTATTAAAAGAATTTAAAAAGTATCATTTCTTACAGAATACTAATTATGAATGAAACATGTAGACACAAAAAACTTGCGCCTACAAAATCAACAGTTACTTCAAAGATTTTTAAAAATAGTCCAAGATGTTATGCGAAAACATATATGCCATATTTCTGAGAAGGATTTCATTTTTCCCTTCCTTTTAGAAAGAAAACAACTAAAGGGTCAGATCAAAATAACTCAGATCAATACCCCACTGATTGTAGTATTAAATTTTAATATAAAATCCAAATATTTATATAACCACTCCAATTTCTGATCTTTTTCAAAAGAATGTGAAATTCTTGGACCAGATACCGTAAAAGTTCAATGATTAAAGGTCTAAGGACTCTTAAATTGCAAATTTTTCAATTTTTTGAAAAAAATATATGTTAAAGCGTCAACATTTCTGATCATTTTGATACCAAAATGTTGCAGATTCTGTAAAAAGTTCCGAAGTTATTGAGAAATAACTAGAGAAATTTAAACAAAATCCCTATCTCTTTCGTATCTTTTTTTAACTTCATTTTTTTCAAAACAAATTTTAGCTTGCGCGCAGAAATTCTCAGAAACTATTTATGAGATCGATTTGAAATTTCATACGCGTGTTCAAAATATGGCTCTTCATAACTTAAACTTCAATTTTCAAAAAAAATTAATACATTTTTTTTATTTGAATTTAAATTTATCTTTTTCTTAAAATTTTAAAATTTTCGTTGTAATTGTATTTAAAAAATATATTTTTTTCTTTAAATTTTTTAAAAATTTGTATAACTTTGAAAGTGAACATTTTTATACCAAGTGAAGTTAGTTTTGTAAATTTTGATCAATTTTGTACTTCAGAATCTTGCGCGCTGTAAAATACTAATTTTCAAATTTTTGAAAAATTGTCCAATTTTTATTTCCTTATAAATTTTAAAAAATTTTCTCAAATTCTCCGGAAATTTGAGAACGAATGTAAATATATGTGATTATCATGTGATAAAAATTTCAAATGATTGTTTTGCTTTATTGCTAAGTTACATTGGTTTCAAGAAGGATATTTTTTTCGAGTGCACAGATATATGTTAAGGGTCCTGAGACCGCTTAAGGGGGACTTCTAAATGTTCTAAAAAGGTTAGGGTACTTTAACTTAACGAAATTTCTTTATTTGAATATGAAACTTTTGTTGAGAACGTAAATTACTCATATAAATCCACCATGAAATGTAAAAATGCCAGAAATAGTCTAGAAAATTTTAAAATTAAGAAAAATACATATATTTTCGCTAGCATAAGCATATTCGGGGGCCATGTTTTGCAAGCTTTATGATAATGACTGCAGATGACGCTACGTGTATGCAATCTACGTACAAAACTTTAAAAACATTACTTTAGAAGAAAATTGGCCATAAACTGCTTAAATACACATTAGTAATACTTTATTTTACGAAAAGGAATATTTTGTAACATGAATAATGACTTTAATAATTTCAAAAATAACTAATTCCGCTTATTTTACATGAAAGAGGGGGGGGGTTAGATAATTGAAGTAACCCTAAACTACTGCATGAGACCACGTCATTGATAGGGAGGGGTCACTTTTTATTGGAATGAAAGAAAAGAAATGTTGACCAACATGGATATATGTTTATGAGATCCAACTGATGGAATCAGCTTCTTCTTTGATCCTACAGTACAAAAAATAAACAAACACAAAAATAAAATCCTACGGTCAAACCCGTAGGGAAGGTAGGAAGGGGGGCAAAGCCCCCATGCGAATGAGGGAGATTTGGAGCTTCACTCGCCGAAGTGAGAATTCGTTCTTATACAGGAAGTACGTCACGCTTAGCTGATAGCTGCGTGGAGGAATGTTGCTTTCACTGGAAAGCGAGGGGTGGTGCCTGAACCGGTCTTGGCTGTTGATAGTGGGGTTGTTATGCGCTGCTATTGTAGAATGAAAATTTTGATGTAGTTTGGAGATGAATGTTGCAATGGGTTCAATTTTTAACTCCTCGTGTATTACTGAAACTGGAATATATCTTGGGATGCCTGCAATGCCTCTGATAAATATTAAAAATGTTTGTCACCCACACACAATTTTTGCCAAATTCCCAATTTTAGGGTAGTCGGATACCTTAAAGAGAGAAAGATAGCTACTTTTCATAGTAAAAAAAAAATGCAATTTTATTTACTTTCATTATGTTTATTTTATTAAAGATATAAATATTTACTTTTAAATATAAAATTGATTTAAAATGTGATTTTATTACTGCGTATCATCCCTTTAAAAATAATTGATCTAAATGAAAGTATGTTTTAAAACCCACAGCAAATTATTTTAATTCAAATTAAGATGCATTTTATTCTGCTTACTAAAATTTCGTTTAAAAATGTATCAACAAAACATACCATTTTGGAAAAAGAACCAAAATATTTATTTTTTCCCTCTGCATTTTACAAAATAATGCTTAATATAAAATTATATCCCGTATCTCTATCTAGTAACAAGTTAAATAAATATATATTTTGTAAAATAACAAAAAGGATATATTTCCAAAATTTAAGTATTTCTTTTATGACTTGTAATTTACTTTTCTTGCCGCACTTTGTTTTTTCGAATAATATTGTTTAAAAGCAGTATATTTGTTTTTATCATAATTATATCTGATGTAATGTTTCGAAGATCATAAAAGATGAACTTCCCACTTTCGCATCTCTCTCTCTCAGTGAATGCTTTTAATAATTAGTAATGCTTAATAATAATTTTAGTAATGCTTTTAATGAACTATTGAAAAATTTTACCCAGAATAATGATAAAATGACTAAACTGACATGGCGAGCACAATGAAACTATAAATTGCACATTTATGTTAAGCATTTACTTGCAATGTAACAAAATAAAGGAAACCATTTTATAACATGGGATACAATAGATACAAGCAGCATTCTAAAGCTGCAACAAAAAAAAACATTGTGTGTATTTAGAAACCCTTAGATACGTATTTTACATATTTTAGTATACCTGTATTAAAAACTGAATATATGTATATTAACTACTGCATATTATACCGTTCACCAATTTAACCACATCAATAAATATATATCACAAAAGTTTGGCATGATTCACATTATTTGTTTTATTAAGTTTAAACATGCACAAAGAAAGGGCTGTATGTAGCAGTATTCAATGACGTATTTTGATTCTAACTTTTGTGAGTATAGATAATATAATACATGCAGACGCGGAAAATTCCTTAACTTTTTAGTTTTGCACAGAAATTTTTTTGAAAAATATAATAAAACCTGTAAGAGAGGAAAATTCTTAAGGTATAGATTCCTGTACATCCTTCTAAAAGAACTTAGAAATTAGAGGAGAAATTTGCGAAGATTTTTATTTCATGTTGCATATTGTAATGACTTCACTCAGCTTATAAATATAAAATTTATTAAGAGTAAAGATTAACTAAGAACACTCGTTCCGAGATTGATATCACAGTCTCTGTAATTGGCAATAGCCGCCAAAAGTCCTTCGCTGTAGACTATAATCGCAGATGCAGAGTAATAGCAGCCAAAGTCCTTCGCTGTCTACTACAATCGCAGGTGCAGGGTAAAAGCAGCCAAAGTCCTTCGCTATCTACTATAATCGCAGATGCAGACCATGAGTTTCTCGCTAGATAGCTCGAGAGGCCTCTAAGCGGTTCTCTCTCCATCTCCTTTCAAAATTTAACCCGCGCCTTTTAAAGCCCAGGTTGCTCTCGGTCACTCTTTTCGGCTCCCTTTGTCCCTTGTCTCGTCGGCTTCTCCAACGTGGGAAAATTCCTGGTCCAAATGTTGGGTGCCGCCTCAACGTCCCGCCGTCGCCAAGGATGCGTGGGAAACCGAAATTCCACAAAGGCCGGGGATTATGTCCACTCCCGGATTCTGAGGAATGGTCGTGGGAACAGAGGTCAGAGCCCATTCGGGCCACTTCTTCCCAGCAATTAGGGAAAAAAGAGAGCGGCTACATCACAATATGCACTCTGAATTTTCAAAATTTAAATATTGCTATGCACTTTACTGTTCGTAAATGAAATATATTTATTGATATGATATTTGAAGTTGAATATGTTTTTTATTTTAATTAAGGAGACACACTACGATTCACTTGACAAAAGTCGGTCAAAAAATCAAAAATAATTTGTTTAGCTTAAATTATTATTTATATACTTTTCTACAAACTCACAAAATTTGAAAGCTCTTAACTTAAGAAACGTCGAATTATGATAACTTTTTCATTTGTTTTTGTTCACAATCATGTGGCAAATTAAAACTTTAAACTTACTTATCTCGAAGAAAGATAAAATAACCAGTTTGTCTTCTGTTAAAATGCTAAGGCTTTTTCTTTTCTATTATGCCTAATGCTTTGAATATTTTTACCTATTGTTAATAGTACATGTATCAAAAGTTAGTATGCATTTCTGAATCACAAAGTAATACTTATTTTTTAAAAAAATAACTGAACTCAGAATTTATCCTTTTTTATAGGAATTTTCAATACACATTCATATAAAGAAGCACTGTACGAATATCAATCATGTTATCATAAAACCCATACCAACTTTTGTTACATATAGTTTGACGTACTTGTAAATCAAATTTTATGTGTGCACGCAAAGATTTGTGAGAGAAATAGCATTTTAAAATCACTTCAAAAATTTTAAGTTTTTGCCTTAAAAAATTATGAGTCTAGTTTTTTTTGTGAAATTTTGAGCACAAAATCTGTTTTTCATAGTATACACACATGGGAAGCAACCAAAAAAATTTGGAAACCCTTAAATTAAAAGTGTTTACTTAAATCGTACCATAAATCCTTAAAACAACGTATAATTTACAACTATTAGATTTGCAGTGCTCGGAAAAAATATTTACTTTTTTGCCTACAATTAAACAAATTTATGAAACGTAAAATATATGTTTGTTTATCATAGTTTATATAAATTGCATTATATATATATATATATATATGAAATAAATTGAGTATCACAATTTGGCAAATGCTAAAGGAATCCTTATTTAGATCGCTATTTTTGATAGATGCTGTATTCTTTGGATGTGATTGATGAGACATTCCTATGATTATTTAAATATGTTTTATTCCACATCGTGAAACATATAATCATGTTAAACATAAAGCAGAAATAGAGGACTCAATACATAAAAAAAAACGAATGCACAATGAGCTGCAGACGGCTACATGTTGAAGGCAGTGAAATAAAGAAGAGAGAGAGACGGTCTCCAGGAATCTCGTTGTATATATAGTCGGCTCAAATCACATGATTTGAGTGGATGGATAGATGTTCAAAATACTCTCGTTAGGTGGCTAGAAAGTTTATTAATTAAACGTGGGTCCTGAAGAAATGAACCATAGATATTTAAAGCTATTAAGAATAATTAATGGGGATTATTACATATATATATATATATATATATATTTTCACTAACACTAATTTTAACAATATTTTTAAACTTTCAGCTTCTCTATCCACATATACATACAATACAAAAATATTAAAAAATATTAAATAGAAAAGTTTATGTACTTAACGCATCTACATTTTCAAATTACATTTTATTTGTAGTAGATAACATTTACCTGAATAAAAATATAGAAAGCTTCTTTTTTTTCAAAATGCACTGGGGACGTTTAGTAAAAGTAAAGAGATAAAAGAGAAAAATCTGTAAAACAAATGAACAAAAAAATGTATTTTATGTCTTAACAATACTACCAGAACGGTTACAGAATAAAAGTGCTAGATTCTAATACTTTCAGATTGTCAAGGGAGCTACTAAAATATTCATGACAAGAAGGTCATGCATATTCATTGCTTCCCACAGGCTGCAGTGTGAGAAGAGGCAGTTCTTCCTAAAGTACGAAATACAAGAAGGGAGTTGAATAAGACCTTATCCAAGGCTCACAGTACTGCTTACATTAAAGTTTTAGTTCGTCTAGTTTCCGTCGGTTATTTGGGTAGATATTTGTATCAATAAACCTTTATTGATAGAATAAATTATCTATCACACGTGTCTGAAAGGTTAAATTTGGGAAGGTTTTACGATAACTCTCACAAGATAAGTTTAATTTATAAATACACGTATAGATGTTTGATATTTTTCGTTTTAATTTTAAATTATTGTTTTCAGTTTAATTAATATTTTAGCCAATAGATTTTTAAATTCTTTATTTGAAGTTTAAGACGTTATTATTGCTATTTATGAACAGTGAGTTAAGCAACGCTTAAGAATGTTTAATGCATTACATATTTCTTTTTTAATTGTTATAATATATATATATATATATATATATATATATATATATTTATTTATTTATTTTTATTCAAAATTTTCATATGAAAATTTTTATAATAGATCTATGAATACACGGTTAATCTTGATTTATACAAAACATTGTCTTTGCCTTTACGAATTTTACGTTCCCCTACCACCTACTGAAATGGAATGGAACATCTTATAAACATTTTAAATTGTGAGTATTTAGAGTAATAATACAAACTATATATTTTGAAGAATCAATTTTCATTTTATTAACTTAATTCAATTGAATTTACGTTTATTTTTTATTCACTTAAAATCAGGTGAGAAAAAATGGAAAAATATTAAAGGAAATCTTTTGTTTTTAAGCTAATATTTTAAAGAACCTCTGCAGTTTTATTTTCAAAATATTGCAATTTACAATGTTTAATCTATACTAATATACGCTATCTATTTGTAAGTATTTGGACATCTATGAAAATGCCGATATTGACGTTCCTGATATGCGCCCCCAATCCCAATCTCCTCTCTGTTAAATATGTTGCCAGAAGGAGCACTGTATCAGTTACACGCAAGATATTACAAAGAATAGATTTAACTGTACGTGATCTTTCGAAAATAAATAGTTTTATCTTTCGGTACCACATAAATAACCAATCCTAGTTAAGTATTTACCATTAAGTATTTACTATTCCTGCATTCCGTATGAGTAACTATCTCGTCATCTAGTAGTTAGTAACTACATCAAGTGATAGCAGATCTCCGTATGAACACCAAGTGATGATAATAATTTGGCCACTCAGTGCATATGTGTATGTGTGGATAGGTGCACAAAGAATTTAAGTTCATGTGGATAACATCATTAGAAATTAAAATTCCGTAGGAAAATGTAAGTGAAAATATCATACGAACGTGCAAAACAGTGCATATTGACACACAATCATATCATTACATAATTGCCACTTCTCTTGAAACCTCAATGGGTGATATATATATACATATATATAAATGTAGAGAAATTTCTCTCTTGTAGAGAAATTTTGAATAATAATATATATATATATATATATATCTTTAACAGAGCTCTTGTATATATGAGCTAACACTTGGTAAATATAAGTTGGTTCATCTTTGAATATTTTTCTCATTATTACAACCATGCGGGAGCACTTCCGATCGTTCTGATTGTCAATAGGCAAAGTGCATATCCTTCAATAGACGTCCGCGAAGCAATTCAAGTTTACTGCACATTATTGGCTTCTGAAAAGAAGTCATGCGTGACAAAACCGAAAGGTAGCTTACGATATCACTATTAATTTCCAACTATGAATTATTATTATATTATGTTTCTTATAACAATTTTCCCTACCTCCATTTTACGTATTATAAGTTGTGTGGCACACACACAGATCACAGAGACGTATCTATATATGTGTTCATATATGCATAAGTGATATATATATATAACTCTAATTGTGATTTACTTTCAAGAAAAATAAAAATACAATATACTGTTTCTTGCATATTACATTATAAAAAAAGCTGTCTCTCATAAATTCTCTCTCTAATTGTAGGTTCTGACATATTTCAATCTACACACTCATTTCCTTCCTGTGCTTATATGTGTATCGGTTTTAATTCTAATAATTTTATCGCGTTTTTTTCAAGTTCCAGGCAAATTGGCATAACTTTCTTCTAGATATTAAAAGAAATGATATTGTTATAATCACGCATAGTGAATAGTGGTTCATGGCAATATTATTGGCGACGTTTCTAATTTGTCCATTATATGTGCATAATCGTTAAAAACTGCCGTTAAAAATGTTCTATCACTTAATCACTCTTTTGGTGTCAGTAATTGCTGGAAAAATGTTTAACGAGTCCCTATTAACTGTACTACATTGAAAAAGATTAGATCTCTAATGCTAATGGCATGCCTTTTTCAGTTTAAAAACTTACTTAAGTTAGAACGATTATCCGCTGCATAAATTTTAGCGGAATATTTTAATTATTTAAGGACTGAAACTGGTGGGTTATTTTTGAACACTGCTGAATTTCCTTGGTAATAAATCATCTAGAAATGTATCGAATTGTGGAAATATTCTATAAAACTGATGAATATTATTCCTGAAAGAAAAAAGGTTTCGAATATAAAATACTTTGATTTATGAAGCAGAAACATAGCTTTGTGTTAGAATTCTGAACATTTATAAAATTGTCATGATATTAATGTTTAATATGATGCTTAAGTTTGAAAACTGTGTGTTCTTCATAGTCAGGTAAAAGCAATTTTATGTATTTAGGCTAGATGGAAACGTACATTCATCTCACTTGTATCCTAATTGAAGAATAAAGTAATAAGAATAAGAATATCACATAACTAAATTAAATCGGACATTCTTTCTAAAGCGCAAAGCAATTCATGTAATAGTACTTGTTCAAAATATTTCTAGAATACAATAGACGACATGGAATGTTAATAATGCACTACTAGATCACTATTAAATAAACACTTTAATAGAACAAATATTTATATCAGTTTAGTTTTATACTGAATGGCATAAAAATCTAAATTGTTAAATAGTCTTTATTATCACAGTCCGTTTTTACGATTGTCATTACATTTGGAAATTCTTATAAATGACAAGTATTTTCTATGAAATTTTATTTGAAAGTAAGGTAATGCGTCTGACTACTTTCTGCTCAATATTTTGTCTTGTTAATTTTTTGAAGAAATGGCATTTTTTTTTTTGCTTGAATCTATAACTAATTTGTAGTATCATCATATACGCTGAGAAACAACAATCATTTGTGTTGTATCAAGCCTGTGTCTCAATTTTTCTTTTAGCTCGCTTATAAATTTCTTCAGAACATAATAAAGATCTTAAGAGTTCATATTAATGTTTTTTTACTTCAAATTAAACACATATATTTTTAAAAGGAATCATTCATATAAAAAATAAATAAGTATTAAAAAATTACTCCACTGTGTTAGCGCCAATCCGGAGGAAGAACCCACGACCTATGCATCCGCAGACGAGTAACATAACACTAGACAAAAGAGATAACCATTGTCCGGAGGCTGTTATTGGCTTATGAAGATGCCGCTACATTTTTCGAAATTTCCACCTAATGGCAGCATTTTAGCAACTTAGCCTTTACGTACAAGGCAAGCTCCAAATGTGACATCATGTCTACCAAATTTGGAAGCTTGAATTAATTTTTATAAATAAAAGCTCTCGTTGGTTGCTAAATATTGCCGAGAGAACTAAAGCTAAATTTATACTCAAGGCAACCTTTACATATTCCACATACACATACAAGATAGGTGCTTACGATCTTTACATCCAGAAAATCTATCGACTGTAGCTGGGGTCAAACCCACAACCTTAAGCGTACGCAACCGACAGGGTACTTCTAAGCGACTGGAGTAAACACTTCTTCCAAATGCATCGCTATATATTCCTGTAAACATATATTTTGATAACTGTAAAATATATATATAGATTTTAATGAAACATTTAATTTTACTTTAAAATGTTAACATATACTTAATGGTTTCACTTAACATAAATTTTAATTGTTATAAAAGCTGCTCAACGAATAAAAAAATATTTTAACTATCAAAAGTAATTTTAAAGAAACTCATCTCTTAGAAAGGAATAACGTGTTCTACATATGATAACAGTTCTGTTTGATATCAAATGGTAAGAACAGAAAATAAGAGTTAAAAAATCAATTTAGGACATTTATAAAACAATACAAACACACACCTTAAAATTCTGAAAACACTTTGTTTCACGATACATTTATTTTTTTTTAAATTACGAAAATTCCTTTCTTTTTTAGATTTCTAAGCATCTGAAGTACAAAATTTTGATAACATACGAAATATTCCAATATATTAATAAAAATAACTTAATAAAAACCGAATGCAGTAGAACGTCATTTATCCGAATCAATTGGGACCGGACACCGTTCGGATAATCGAAAACCGAATGCGATCCATGCAGTATATAAAACCAGGCACTATACGGATATTGAAAATCATCACATGCGGGAAACGTGCTTGAAGAAAAAGCAAAATAGGTACAAAAGGTCGCATTTTAACCTTGATTGTGGAAAAAATCTCTTAATTTTCGCTGTACCGTTGTACACCTCGTTTTTTCACTGCAATGTCTCTGATTCTCTTTAGCAGCAGTAGTTGAATAGGACAGCAATATGATTGTTGTCCGTACCACTCCATAGTTGCCCTTTACGCAGAAACGCGTCAACATTCGATGGACCCTTGCTACGTTCGTTGTTGTTGTTGTCCTCGTCTGCACGTATACAAGCCCTCACTTGGAAACAAACTGACCTAATATTCCCCGCAGATGTTAACCAAATCACACACCTGAAATTCCACAAATATGCCTCACTTTAGGTTTTCCCGTCACTTTTGGCCTCAAGCGGAACAACAATTGAGCATTGCACTGTTCGAAAACGTATTCATATACAGTATATGTAGTTGACAAAAAAAAACTGGTCCGGATATTTGACGATACGGATAATAAACGTTCGTTTAAACGACGGTCTACTGTATAATTTTTTAATGGCATACGAAATATTCCAATATTTTAATATAAAGTAGTTTAATAAATACCAAATACATTTATTTTAACTCATATGTAAGAAGATTGGACAGTGAGTAGACTCAATATTTTAACTCACATAAAGGTAAAAACTCATTTCTTTTAAATACCTTAGATATTCGTATTGGGAGCAATGTTAAGGTAAAAAAAAAGTAGTGCAAAAATTTTTGAAAATACAATGAAAAATGTACAAGATTCAGTGTTTAAAGAAAATTTGGTAAGGGTTACATGATAAAGTTGTGGAATTCTAAGCTATCCAATTATCGGGAGAGACACTAAAATATTCATGGCGCAGGGGGATCTCATGCATATTCATTGATTGACGCCGACTATACAAAATGAAAAGAAAGTGGTTTTTCTTCCATGTGGAAGGGATAAAACACAATGCACCAGACTTTCGAAGGCTTTGTCCGTGCCTTGTATTTATTCTACTGAAGTTTCGGGGATGTCTCGTATTTCCATCGGAAATTCAGAAATGTTATATTCTTTGAGAGAAAGAGATAGAAAGTTTTATAGTAGGATTAAATTTTCTTCCAGAACTACATTTCAGCTTTTAAATTTTTAGTTTAGAACCAAATACCATACTAAATTAAAGTGTACAATATTTTTCTTTTTTAATAAAACATCAATAAGCAGTTTAATATAAAAACACAAAATCTTTATAAATTATTAATTTATTTATGTGGAAATAGATTTTAATAAGTGAAAAATCTCATATTTATCTTACTCTTTCAGTAATTAAGTTTTCTTTTATTTTTTTGGAAATTTTACTTTAAATAAAAAAAAAAAGAAAAAATGTCATGTGTTGAAAGAAGGAACACATAAAAAATTATACATAATTTAAACATGTTATTTTGTATTATGTTGCGTTTATTATTACCGTAAATGCAGTTTATATACCAACACGTTCAAACTGCATTTTTTAATTTTTAAGTATGTTTACCGTATAACGCGCATATTTTTTTAAGGAAAAATATGAAGCGCACGATTGTGGTTTCCTTATCTATTTTTTTAGTTTTTAAATCATTTATTTGTGGTATTATCCCAAGCTTTTGAAAAATAGTATATATATATTTTTTTTAAATTGCAACACTTTAAACTCGTTAAGTATATGATTTCCTTTAAAAAAGCAGAATTACAATCAATCTATGTAGAAGTCTAATTTTTCGTATGCTCATCTCTGTTTTTTTATTTTTAAAGTTTCCTTTTTCTACACGGCGTATAATGTGCAAACGTAATTTTCAATCTTTTTTTTTAAGGTATCCGACTTGGTTGCGACTATTTTTTTTTTTTTTTTTGAAAAAATGGATATAAGGATTTTATTTTGTGGTTTTTAGATTTGTTTGGTACATTTTAAGAAAAATATGCTAAAATTAAGAGGAGAAAAAGAAATTATTATTACTAAAATGGGAAAAATGGCTAAAAATTGACAAAAAATAACATAAACGGGGCCCATTCTGTACCAAAAGTTTATGAACAAATTTTCAATTATTCGTTTTTGAAGTGACCTTTAGGATAAGAGAGATTTTAGTTTTTACAAAAACTAGAGCAATTTATCTTAGTTATTATTATATGAAATTGCTTGAAAAAACAGCGATTATATTACCATAAGGGACTATAAATTTTGTAATAAAGCAGTGATTGATAAATCTGCCGGTTAAAATACGTCCACTATTATACAGAACATACACAAAAAATTTCAGTTAATTATTTTCAAAACTTTTTTAGCAATCGCTGACCGCGTTTGAGAATTTTCAAAAAAATCATTTCGAGTAAAACGCGTTT
Organism: Trichonephila clavata; assembly: GCA_019973975.1. Taxonomy (NCBI): domain Eukaryota; kingdom Metazoa; phylum Arthropoda; class Arachnida; order Araneae; family Nephilidae; genus Trichonephila; species Trichonephila clavata. Next base: position 19,291 of record BMAO01017275.1, read on the forward strand.
TAAAGTATGACATCTTGGTTAAAGTAATGGCATCTGCTTTTACTAAAACACTTGTACTTTTTGTTCTAGTAAATGGAAAATAATACACTTTGTATATTTATAAAGCTAATAAGATGGCCTGTAAAATAAAATCATAAAATAAATTTGTCAATTTTTGTCAAAATTCACAATTTTCGGGTAGTCGGATACCTTAAGTGTAAAAAAGTGACGTTATACATCGAACTTTACGGTAAATGGTTTTTGTTTTGCTTATATCTAGAATATCTGACTACCATTAAAACATACTTAACTATTTCGCTTACTATCAAGGATTTTTAAAGTACCGGACGTGCCTCGTTAGCCTAATGGTTAAGGTAACAGGTTCACGTGTCATGAGTTCGAGCCTAACACCGCTAAAGACCATCGTACAGAGGTGGCCGATGCAAGTGTTAAGGTATCTGACTACCTCTAAAACTTTGAATTTTGTCAAAAATTGACAAATTTCCTTTATAATTTTATTTTATGGGCCATTTTATTAGCTTTATAAAAATACCAAGTTTAACATTTTCCTTTCACTAGAACAAAAACTATAAGTGTTTTAATAAAAGCAGATATTATTACTTTAAGCTAAATGTCATACTTTAAAACGCGTTTTACTCCAAATGTGATTTTTTGAAAATAATCAAACGGGGTTAGCGATTGCTAAAAAAAGGTTTTGAACATAATTAACTGTGAAATCTTTTCTGTAAGTTTCGTATAATAGTAGAATTGTTTTAACCTTCATATTTATCAATCTCTGTTTTATTACAAAATTTACAGTCCTTTATGTGTGAATATAATCACTGTCTTTTTAAGCATTTTCATGTAGTAACCGAGATAAAGTGAAAAAGAAAATATCTCTTATCCTGAAAGTCATTTCAAAATTGAATAATATAGCAACACATTAGATTGAAAATATTGAAAATTTATTCATAAACCTTTGGTGCAGAATGGGCCACGTTTATGCTATTTTTTGTCAATTTTTACCTATTTTTTCCATTTTAGTAATAATAATTTTTTTCCTCTTTTTAATTTTAGCACATTTTTCTTAAAATGCACTAAACAAATCTAAAAATAAATAACAAAAATATCCCCATATCTTCTTTTTTTAAAAAAAGTTGTCGCAACCTGTCGGATACCTTAAATATGTCGAGGTTCAAATGTCCTCATATTGGTGAGGTGTGGAAGTTAGCTGAAGGAGGTCGTCTCAAGTGTAGTCTTTGTCAATTGGGAATGATTCAAAACTACTTGAGGAAAACGCCCTTGTTTGCTATGAATAGCGTGACGTTAATATTCACTCGCTTAAGGTATACGAATTATTTCTATTGTTTTAAATTAAAACAAAGGGATTTTTTCTCTCGTTCTTCCACATTTCCTGGGTAAATTCTATTAGGAAAAATTTTAAATTGTACAATTTTTTCCCCATTTAATTCGAAAATAGTTACAATTCAAAGAAATTTTGAAAAAAAATGTTACACAAGCACAGCCACTCTAAAAATGCTCATGAACCAGTTTGCACTTTTTAAGCATTAATATGTTACATAATTATATTGAATTCTGAAGCGACCTCTAGATAAAACTTATTTGCATTTAAAAAAAAAAGACTGTGCAGTTTATTTTAGTCAGCATATGATACTGCTTAAAAAATGTCTATTAAATGAAAGAAATATTTTTAAATTTTGTAACAATGCAAAATAGTTTCTAAAAAACAAGGTTAAAACAATTTTTATTATTACACAAAAAATTAACACAATTTTTTTTAATTCATCCTAATAACATTGACTGTAATATTTGTTTCCGTTTCAAAGTTTGTGTGAATGTCATTTTAAAATTGGTAGGATTTTAAAATATATTGCTGGATATGGCATGAATACTAGAAATGGCATCAATCTTAATAAAACAATTGAAACATGTTTACTAGTAAATGATAAATACAGAGATTAGTAATATATTTAAAATCTTAATAAATTAACTTACAATTTATATATAATAATAATAATAATATAAACATATACAATATATCTCTAAATACATGAATGGATAAATTAAAAATATAAAATACGAAATTTAACAAAGTTATTTAATAAGTTTCTTAAAGAAAGAAAAAAATCCAAATAAACTAATGTTAAAGTGGGAGTTCATGGAATTTAAATACAAATTTTGACAGTACAAAATGAGAAGAATTAAAATATTTTAATGACACCTCCGAACTTGCCACCTTTATGACTTTGTATGGTTCGAAAAGGAACAATTAGACTAAAAAGAAACCAAAATGCCAATCACAAAAAGAATACTTTGAAGAAAGTTTTTAACTAATTGTAGCTCTAAAAACAGTGCTTTATGTATATATATATATATATATATATATAATCTCATAAGATATAATAGTAAAAGGGAATTAGAATACATATTGATTTGTGGTTATGCAGAAGAATCTCGTAAAGTTAAACCATGAAAAGGAGATAAATGTAAAAGAATCAGATAGACAGAAGAAGTATAAAATTATATTTTCCAAAACAACTACTGAGTAAGAGCAGCAAAATAGAAAACTTAATAAACTTATTAAATATACCTAGAATAATAAGACAAAACAAAACCCAGACGGTGTACTATAAAAGCCAAACATCTTACGCTCTTGAAAAAAGACATATTGTACACTTATATAACAGGAATTTGTCTGTAAAATTAATACCATCTGTGTGATAAGATTGAAAAATTAATTATCTATAAGAAATAAAGAACATAGTTACGGAATATAAAGTATGTATTATAAGCTTAAACTATGTATGAGCAGATATGACAAAAGAGAATGACTTTCAAAGTTAATTAAAATATTCCAGTGCCTATTTTTATATAATATTTTGTTCATGTACATGTAATTACTAAGAAATTATCAGGATATGCCTTTTACGCATGCAACTTTTTCATATTTTCTTTTTAAGTAATGATTTTTTTTCAGTATTACTAAAAAAAACGTTAAATTACAAATAATTCATTGTTACCTTTCAATAAATAGAAGAGCGAATAATCAAGAATGTAACTTTTCTTATATATGGAAAAATGTGTTTATATAAAAAAGTGTTACCATTTATATTTGGCTTTTGTATTTTCATTCCGATAACTAAAAAATATTTTTTACACATGACACAATCAGTTTTTAATAAGATTTCAATATAATCCAGGCAATCTGATAAAGTGTGTGCCTTCTTTGTCGTAAGATGAATGATGTCACTAAAATCGTGCATGACGTTCCGTGTGACCCTCTTGAATCCACCAGTTTATTTTTCGCTTGACATTCATCAGCTTCAAACCAAGACCAATAGTAATATTTTGGAACTACAACCATGATTTTGCTACAAAAGATTCTTCCGAAATTGAATTTTTACGTGTGCTGACAACTGTTTTTGGTTCTTATACGAGATATAACAAAATCATCTCAAAGGTATTCAAATTCCAAACACAATTTTAGAATGGTGAGTCCGAAGTGCGACTTTTATTATATCCAGAATTTGAGATGCCCTTTCACTCATGCGCCTCTTTCGACTGCATTTAAACAGTTATCATTGAGTATTCCAGCATATTCCATTTATGTGAGTTTTACGTTTATTTCCGATCACTTTCAAAAAGTTGCAATTTTAATGACTAGTAAGGGAATTTTAGAAATAACTCCTTTTTTGTATTTAGTTTAGGCTTATATTCCAGTAATGTGAAATCTGAATATTATTATTCAAGAATGTGAATTTTATTATGTAAATCTGAACGGATCTTTTTTAAAGAGGTTCTATTTTATTTATTACTATATTTAAAAAAACATATGTTGCATTACTGGCATAATTAATCTGAAAATATTTATATAATCTAGAAAAAATGTATCATTAAATATATAATATATTCATACTTGTAAAAAGTTATTCAATCTTCTATATTTTTACTAAGATATGTACGATGATAAAATTATAAACAATGTTGCCTAGTTAGAAAATATGTAGATACATTTTTGCTGTGTTCGTTCCTTGCTGATCTACCATGGTTTTTTTTTCTTATTTATCAATAGTACAAATTATGTACAGTCGACTTAGGATAATTCGGCCAATGAAAAATTTCGAAGTTTCGAGAGTTCGAATTATGCAGAGAGAAGGAAAAAACTCCGAAAAAAACACGAAGATAATTTTTTTTCTAACACATTTGAATTTGAAATTATATAATCAAACAAAAATAGTACATGTGTTTAAATTTATTTTAAATTTTTTTAAACTTTTTTTTACAGTACAAATAATATACAAAAGTTAAAAGTCCCCTGTATTAAAATAACACATTTATATTTTAAAAACAATTATTAAAAGAATACATACCATACATAGTTAATCATTTTGAAGAAAAAATTTTTTATCTTTAATCTTTTTAATCGGTTATCGGTTTCCTCAAACACTGTTCTGAACACCACATAAATCACCATGTCACTGCGTTGCAGAATACACAGTCCTACGCGTATCTCTTCTTCACAATGACAGACGATTTTTTCTGAACATGTGTGTTGCAAGGCCAAGTTTTAAGCGAAAGATATGGTCGTTTGACAACAAGTGCAGCTGATCTATTGTCCACTTGAAGGAGGAAAGCAAAAAAGTGTATTTTTACTTGAGGAACCAAGAAACACAAAGAAGAGATGCCAGACGGATGGTCATGAAAATGACTATGTTACAGGGGAGATACACGCAAGGACAACACAACACAAAACATGTAAGCTGCTACCTTTTTGCTGCAGGATTATGCATGAAAGAGAATTGTAAAAGATGAATTCGAGTTATCGCGCTTTGTAGTCTGGTCAGCCACCGATTTTACTTCGAAATATTGAGTGAACTAAAACATATTATTTTAGTTTCAAATATCAAAAGGTTGTCTATGGACTGAGCATATACTTCGAATAAGCGTGGACTTGGTAATATCGAAGGTTTGTATTAACGAGAGTCAACTGTATATAGTAGATTAGGGGTGTGAAATACTAGGCTCACGTACCAAATACGACCCACAACGTACATTTTTTGCAGCCCGGTTAATATAATGGTGCCTAATAACGTATTATAAATAGCAAACCTACGTAGAATAAAAATAAAACCATTATAATTCTCTAAACTTTATTCAATTATATTCTTTTAAATATTTTGATAATAGTAAACAAAATGCGAACATCTGTTTCAAATATATTTATTACTTTTTTTAACATTATATAAAAACATGCGGCCTAAGTTTACAGTCAAATAGAATTTAATATCATAAAATTTTGACATGATTGTTGTAGATCATGCATAACATTCTTGCTTGGATTTTCTGGTTGCTTGATAATTTAAAAAAAAAATCACTGTGTTATGTACGAGGAGTCACACAACAAAACGAGACTGGTCAAATAAATCATTGTACTGATAGAATTAGTTCTCCATGACGTTATCACCTTAATGTAGTTCCCTTCAACATTCACACACTTCTGCATTCGGTGCTGCCATTCCTGGTTTCCTGGTCACAGTTCTGGAACGACGTTTTTGGAAGGCCGGAATATTCCATGTTTTTGCCTGAACCTCTGCAACTGAGCTAAAATGGGTTCTCTTTAAGCAAGATTTAACTGTAGTAAGTAAATAGGTCCCATATAGAATCAAATCAGGTGAATGAGGAGGAGGATCAATCATAGTAATATATTTGCAGGCAAAGAACTACTTGACAGATAGGGCCATTTGAGCTAGTGCATTGTCTTGGTGCAACAGCCATCCATTACTCCCCAATTCTGGTTTTTTCTTTCCTAATTTGTTCACGAAGAATTTTTAGTACTTTAATGTAGTAGTGCTGATTAACAATCTGATCACTTATGTGAGTAGAAACCAACTCATATCATGAACTTTTGGAATGTTTTGTTCTGTAATCACCTGCATATTGGGTGCCCAGCACGTTCATCATCTTCTATATTACAAGGGGTGATCAAATGAAAAGGTACGAAACGACACGGTGGGTACAAATATAGACTTTATTCAAAATATACACCATAGGCCTGAGCACAACGATCCCACTGATGAACAAGCCGCAGGATTCCTTGTTCCCAGAATTCCTGTGGCTGTGACGAGACCCAGTCCTTCACAGTGTCCTTGAGTACGTCGTCCGAGTTGAAGAGCTTTCCTTTCAGGTGTTTCTTCAGTGGACCAAATATATGGAAATCACAGGGTGACATGTCCGGACTGTAGGATGGATGGTCCAACGTCTCCCATTGGAACTTGTCCAGTTCCATTTGTGTGACTCTGGAGACGTGTGGACGCGCGATATCATGGAGCAGAACCACACCCTCCGTGAGCAGCCCCAGTCTTTTGTTCTTGATGGACCTGCGTAGGCGTCGGAGTGTCTCACAGTACACATCGGAGTTAATGCTTTTTCTGTGCTCGAGTAATTCAGTGCTCGCATCATTTGGACGCCGCTTTTTATAAGAGCCCTTTGCTCTCTCCTGCGCATGCGGGCACCCGCGCATGATCCGATCCCAGTCAGAGTCTCCAATGGCATCCCGAGATGTCTCGCTACATTCTCCCTTGGCGGAATATGCAAATATTTAACTGTTTCATTTTTATGTCGTTTCGTACCTTTTCATTTGATCACCCCTTGTACAAATTCTGCCTGAAAACCGCTTACGCCTTTTATGCGCACTTGCACGAGACCAAGGTTCCTCTCCATAAGCCTTGGTTAATATTTGAAATGTTTTGATGGCTGCTTCCTTAAGCTTCACAAGAAACTTGATGTTTATTGGACATTTTTCAGGCAGAATGCAGTTGCACGTGTTCACTCAATGACGCAATACTCTCTATTGGAGTGATATGTTAAGGCGAAACTTGCCACGTGGATAGAGGAGTAGTGATGCATGCTTCATTGTTTCAACAGAATAATTTTATGATATTATTTTTCGGAGATTAGTACTAAACATAAAAAAGTTATTTGTTAAAAAAGCACTCTTAGACGTACTATGTATCCCAAAAAAGGCACAGCAACTATGCCAGATTCTTCGTTAGGTGTTCATAAAAATGCCCCAAGAACTGCACCTATAGGATCCATAGTTTACCAGAAAAATACCGCAAATGATGATACATGCTGGAGCTCTGATGCAATTCTGTCTTCCTGTACATGATCGGTGAAATATGCCACTTGATAGGAAATGTGGAGTCAGTTCTATGTTTCCCTCCTTCTCCAGATCTCACACCCTAAGCCTTTTTCCTATTGGACAATCTCAAGAAATTTGTGCATTAAGACGTAGTGAATACACAAATTGACTTAGTTGCATGAAGCTTGTACTTTGGTGGACACTGCACAGCTATAGTATGTGCGCATATCCATACCACAGTGCGTTCAAGCCTGTCTTGACATGAACAGTGATTCGAACCTCTGTGTTTTAAAATATTTGAAAATGCTGCTGCAGATCCGTACAATACCGAATTGCACCGGCTGTGGCGTCATACTTCATTTTTCATATTTTTCTAGCAAACTATGGATCGTGCATTTACAGTTATTCGGACTTTTTCTAGCAAACTATGGATCGTGCAGTTACAGTTTTTCGGGCATTTTTCAAACGCTTCTTACGAAGAAAGTAACTATGCAGAGCTTGTGGCACTGTTTTTTGGAGGCACCCTATATAGTTTAAAAATTTTATGGTATACAGAAACCTATTTATGTGTGTATTCTATAGTTAGACACGTATCATGATATTCTGTACATGTAACTCAAAAATCTACTGTAAAGACTCTTCTATGATAACGAGAGCTATATTGCAAAAAGTGGAACTCATTATTGAACATTAATAATAATTCAAAATGTTAAAACACGTATGTTATTTTTCAATAACATAAAATTAAGTGTAACTTAAATAACTTTTTTTAAAGGGAAAAAGATTCCATGAGTTTAAAAAAAATCTAATTCAATATCTTTGAAAATTATGAATAAAAAATAAAAATTATACGTCGATCTTCTAATAATGATGAACCTATAAACTTTCATCATTTCCATGAGAGTCTATAAATTGTTGTTTTTTTCTCACTTACAAAATCAATAAACATTTTTATTATAGAAAAAATATACTAAAAATTTCCATACATAAATTTTATAATAAATTATATATATAATATATATATAATTATACCATGTGCTATATATATATATACATATATATTATCCATGCATTAAATATATCTTACGTATTTTCTTTTTTATTAAAAATCATATAAGTTGAGTAATAAGTTCTGCAATGCAATGACTTTTCATGAGATATACGCATTATTTCGATTAGGTATTACTGGTACACTGCATGCAAATTTGATAACTGTTATTTAGAAAAAAAACTGTTGTGTATTGAATGTGGAAGCACGAAAAAATTAACTAAATTAAAGATGAAAACAAAGCTAATATTAGATTTAAAAATGTCTTAAATTAAGGTAAGATAATTAGCAATGAAAACCAACACAGACAGTGAAAAAAAATAGATTTTTTTGTGCATTCTACAGACTGAAAAATTTAAGTATATCTCAAGAAAATATTTGATGGCGCCAAAACCTTCAGCTTTTACAAAAACGAGGAAGATAAAAAATCCTGTAAATTTACATTATTTAAAAAAATGAGACCTGCTTTTTTGTAATGAAAAAAAAAAAAAAAATAAGACATTTGCTTAAGTTTTTCACATATCTGGTTAATTTATCTTTGAAAAAAATTTCAACAAAAAAAAATATATTAAATTGATTATAGACTTAATTTTTGCATAATTAAATCTAAAGTTAAATGAAACATAGGATGAGTTTACAGAAAATGTAGTCTGAAACTAAATTTTTGTGAAATATTTTTATTGTTTTAACCAAAAAACAAGATTTTTTTTTTGCTTATCAAAAGCCCTTTTTTTGACAAGTTCATTGAACTTTAAAGAGGATTGCAAATAGACTCGATAAGGGCATGTTTTATAATTTAAGTTATATTAATAGCAAATTGTATGATATCATAGTTATTCTATTTTTATAATTATCATCCATTCATTCTTTATAATTTTATTTTTGTGTAACATATCTTGTTTTTTTAAATGCGTATATATTTTAAGAAACTAATTAAAATAAGTTTTCCCTTTCATTCGGCAAATTAAACAGTTTAATTTCGAATACATACATATTCATACAATAGTATGGACTCTAAAGTATTTTTCTGATTTTTGAAATTCAGTACATAACTTTAAGAAATGGAGGGACTTGTACATTAAGAGAATTGCTCGTGGCCACCTCACCATGCAAATAAGCTATTTAATCACTACTTTGCCGTAAAAGTTTTAAGTTGTTCAAAACGGTTAAAAAAGGTGGCCCAACCCCTCAGCCAGTGGTATAATTGATTCACCAATAAAAAATGCATGAATAAAAAATAATTTAAGGAACTCAGGAAGTGAGATGAAAATATGAACTTAATTGTATAAAACAAGTTTTAGCGATAATGCTAAATATATATAATTTTTACAAGCAGCTAAGAAGAAATGTTTTTTTCTTTAAATCTGGAATGGCACTCAAAAAATAATTTGTCTAAACGACCAAACTAGGGTCGTCACTAAATGGTACATAATCAGTCCGAGAGATCAGGAATCTCTCAAAATGTGAAAGAAAAACAAATGATAACTTTGAGTGACGTCTTACTCAAGTATCGTACTATCCTTGAATAGATATTCAATGTTAGTTACACCGTATGGATCTGTGTAAATAACGTTATAAACTGTTATTTTCAAAACAATGTGTCTCCCATTCACCCAGACACACGATGATAGAAAATTAAATAACCAAAAATAAATAAATTAAATTAAATTAAAAACTAATGTGGTCCGAGGAATATCGTTTTAAAATACACGATAAAGACGAAAAAACCAGAATTTGGAAGGAAAAAAAACATACAGCATGGAACCTCAATACATTGCTACCACTTTTAAATCCATTAGAAGCAATACGATTTCCTAGGGGGTAACAGATTTTAGGCTTTTTAATTTACGTTTTTTCACTTATTATTAAAACATTTATAATAATAAACCATTAATAATAATAAAACATTATTAATAATAAAATTGTAATAAGATTGTTTTATAATAATAAAACATTAATATTAATAAAATTATAATAAAATTGTTTTATAATAATAAAACATTAAAACACTGTTGCAGAACCAGTACTTTTTGTAATGATGATTGTTTATTTCAATTTCAATTTGTACTATCTGCTTAAGGGGCTTATATTTCACTGGGTTGGTTATTAAAAAAATGACAGAGATATTTCTTTGCAGTGTTGGCACTCACAATCCTCTGATATCTATCTTGTAGAGCATTTGTCCTAGAACCAACAGACATCCTTACATTATTGAAATGCCCTATTCTTTGCATGGTTTCTGATTTCACAAACCACATTTTTTCCAACCAATGCTATGCAAGTTGAAACTTATTTAAAGGCGATAGGTGGATCAACAAAAAACCGACTGAGAACCAAATACAAATTTTCTATCATTAAATATTATTAAAAAAAGTGCTAATGGATTGAAAATAACTCTTTTGTTTGTTACAAATAAGGTGTTGTGATAAATTCAGACAATATTAAGCATTTTATCATTGATAAATGTTCTAATTAAATGTTTATACAAATGATTAAGTAGAACTAAATGTATTGCTTACATGAATACAGACTGATATATAAAAGCCGACCATTTTTTTATTATATATAGTATATATATAGATGAGATAGATGTAAGAGAATTTTTCATCTGAAAAATACGAGAAACGGCTTCCAACTTGAGAGTCGTGTTCCTGATTGGTATAACAGAATAAATACAATGTGCTTATAATTTAATTTTATCTTATCAGAATCTAAAACAAGAGAATGCATTGACTAACCTGATCTATAAAACGGACAGTATATATAAACTGTACAATGAATGTGGTCTGAGAATTTCATAGAGTAAAGGTTGGAAATGTCCACTAAGTAGCATTTTGTGTTCAATGAGAAAAAAAATGATAAAATATTTCTTTTAAAATGAGTAGGAAACAGCTTACTCTGAAATGTATAAGCAATTGAACAAACTCTGATTTTCAAGCAATAAAATCTAAAACTTAAAATTTATAAAACATATTCTTCTATTTGATTTTGTATGATTCCTAGCTATGTGGCAATTAATACGTTTTAGTTTTTCGTGGAGATATTTGAAGACTGCATTATACCTCACGGAGAAAACATCGCGCATAACATTTACTATTTGCTTTTGAACTCACTATCCACCGCCTTGAAAGATTTCAGGTGAACAACGGCAACCTTAATAGGCAATTTTGATTAAATCCCTACGGCTATGATCAACATTTTCTAGACTTGAGATATTTGGTCATAATCTGCTCTTGTTTCCGAAAAAAAAAAGCTCTTTTTTACCCTTCAACGCAGACGTGCTATTCATAGTCACTTTACCTTTGTCAATGTGGTTCGCTGACATAATTATCATAAACTAGACAATAAATGTTTAAATCATTTTATTTCTTCAATTTGCCATTTTGCCACCTTTAAAAGCCCTTAATCTTAGTCCTTGCAACATTATGTTTTTTTGTTGAATTTCCTTGATCACAGTTTATATTTTGTGATCTTTCGGGATAATTCGCTCACTCGTTTCATCTGCTGAAGGATTTCTACAGGGGATTACTACACTTAAGCATCCTATAGAAACTGAGTTCCTGAAGATGTTTTAATCCCAAATAGATAACAACAAATGAAAACACAAACAGTAAATGTTAAAAATAAATAAATAATGTTTTATATTCACTCCTATTATAATAGATTATAGGAAAATTGTAAAGATATTTGAGTAAATATAATCACTTTTAACTATAATAAGCAGAACTATGCGAGGAATATTTGTTTATCGTCTCATAATTATTCAAATAACCTGTAGGTGAACAAATGTGTTATGCATCATACTGTCTTAATTGTCTCCATCAAAGTTTTATATAATTAATGATATTTCGGGATATTTTAACAGTGTGGAATGAAGATAATCAGTTGGTGTTAAGACTTTGCTTCATAGTTCTATCAGATTCGTGATTTATTTTACATATTAATTGAATTTGTTATATGGATACATTAATCCAAAAAAATAAATTTTTGAAAAATCTAAAATGATGTTTAAATTCTTTTCTCGTCACCATCTACACGGTATATGTTATTTCTCTATTAAATAATATCAATACAAAAACGCTTAAGCATACTTTTATTTTACAAATATGGTGACTTTTATGATGCACATGTAAAAAGAGACCTCTACATATACAACTCTACATGATACACACATATAGAGAGAATACTATTTATTTTCCATCATGTTTCAGTTTTATTTTTAACAAATAAATTATCTGTTTTCTTCTAAGGTCTTATGTTTGTGGATTAAGAACTATATTGTAGTTTCCAATTGCTATTGGAAAACGACAAAAACTATATAATATACATGCAACATCAGTCCCCGCCAGATGGTAACTGTTACCCTGCTTCCACCAGACATGTTGGATACTGAGAGTAAAACGATGCAGCATGGGAGTGGACATTTTCGGTGTTAATTCTTTTATTCATGTTTACGGCAGTAACACTCTTCTTCATATTTATTTTCTGTAATCTTCTTAAAATGTTTGTGCCGTCACCTTTCCAATTAATTAAATGTGTTTGAATAGGAACTGTGTCTTCATTTTCGTTTTAAACCCAGATAAGGATTGAACCTTCACCTTACGTTCGTATTCCCTTCTAAATTTTACACAAAGATAATTCTTTCAAAAATAAAAAGAATAAATTAAAAAATAAGTTCATGGCTTAATGCATCTTATAATTTCAGAGGGCATCTTCTGACATTATTGAAAAAAAAAATAAAAATAACATAAAAGGACTTTTTAAAATGGCTAATTACGAATTATCTTAAAAGTATTTTGTCATTTTGGTGCAATGGATTTTAAAGTACATCAAAACGTTTTAATCTTATTAAAATAAAGTGGGGGGAGGGAGAGAAATGAAAAATATATGAGATGTTATAAATTCTACTCATTAGAAGCCTGAAAAATAATTTAGTTAAAAATTCTATGCACTGAATAATTAACAAATTTAGAACAAAACGGGTAATATTTTTCTTTTTCTATCTGTTTCGTAGAATTACTGTACTATGCTTTTGGAAACATAACACGCCAAAGACAATTAAGATTATGTTGTATTTTACTGTTAAGGAAATAATATTTGTTTGTTAAAAAGAGCTAGATATATTACCTTGTATATTATAATTTTATATAGCAACACAGATAAGCGGTATTTCTTCAGTTAACCAGTTTTTGAATACATTTTCCGAATAGGAACTAAATGAAAATTGTAACCACTCTTTTCTTAGACTCCTCTCATATTAACAGTAGAAAGACTTACACGCCCTCTAGATGAGTTGAACAATCTACAGTAATCGCCAAGCTTCCGAACTGTAATAACGTAGGAGTATGTGCTCCAGTCCCTTTCAATTCTAATCTAAATGTTAGTTCTCTAGTTATGTATGTAAATGTTTGTTTTGTCTAATAAAAGTGTTTTAATTGACTCGTGGACTTAGTTAAGAACCAACTCCCCACCTGTCCCTTAATTAAAATGGTTCAAACCCCTTATAATTTGGTGCCTAACGTAATAGTTTGACACCCCCAACGTTATAAAACTATATAAATTTCAATCCCACGATAATCACTCAAACTAATAAGTCTCTTTTGGTACATTTGTATTAGAATTTATCTAGTATCGTATTGAAAATTTAAATTTAATTCGTTGTTATAAAAATATATTTCAAATTGAGAATGTTTTGTGACGGATATGCAAACAACTATCTTAAGAGATCTATTAATTCAAACTGAATCAATAAAGTATTAGAAGCCTAATCTTTTATTGAAATATTCAAAAAATGTAATACTTTAAGTTAATTTTATTTTTTCATTTTTATAAAAAAAATTGTATCATATGAAAAGAAACAGTCAAATAAAATGAAAATTTTAATCGCAGCAAGGTATTTGTTTCAATCTTACTTCTTATGATAAATTTGTGTCGTCCTGGAAATATTTATGGCTGAGTAGTCTATTGTGTATTTTACTTAGCATTGTTAATAATAAACATTTCCTTTCTGAAATTATTTTGTCTTCTTTAAATTCACTCTTTTTTAGAAAATTTTGAAAAAAAAAATCAAATATAACAGATTTCTGAATGGGTTTCAAAATCGGAGCTATTAAAATATATGTTGAAAGAAAATTATTATAAAGTGAATTAATATTACTGTACCAAAAAATTAAATATAAATAAAATAAATAAGAGAAAAATTTAAGCATTAAAGTATTTTATTAAAAGTGTTTGAAGTATAATAGATGCAGTAAAATTTTATACGAACGTAGCTTCTGAAAGAAAAAGAGTTTAATGCAATTTTTATTATAATTAGGTCAATACGTTCAATTCCAACTATGAGAACGTGTAGCTGAACTGCGTCATTACTATGCACTCACTCACTCACTCCAACTATGAAACAGCTGTACTATTACCTAGGATGCCAATTCGATTCATTTCATTGTTTGTTTACTTGCCACCTTATGTGTAACTTCACTATTATCAGTATTTCTAATTTTCTAATTTTCAATATTTCTAAGTTTTCTAAAATCTGTATAGCAAATAACATTAATATAGTTCTTTTATTTCATAGAAAGTAATAAAGTCCTTTATTTTATATATTTAAGTAAGATATTTTATCAATCCCACAAGAACACTTTGTAATGTTTAGTTGATTTCAGTGTTGAATAGTTTGTATGAAATAAATTTTAACAGGAGTTATTTTATTTCGTTAACGTTTTGTCGTCTCCATTCGAAAATATAAATATTCTCACTTTGCTAGTAATTAATTTGCTATAATATGTGATATGCTAGTTTGAATTTATACTTCGCAATCAGATTGCACTTTTTCTTTAGATTTAAAGCACTCATCCTTTTGTAATACCTTTAGAAGCTCTTGCTACTTTTATTATCTTTGCAAATAATGGGGCATTATAGCGAAGGCAAAGATAATCTTTCATGTGACATAATAATATTTAATTCTGATAAAAACCAAAATCATTTTATAAGACTTAGATGAATTGTATTAAGCTGAATGACTAAAAAGGGTAAAATGCATAACAAAAACTCAGGCGATAAAAGATGTGCTACATGTAAATCTGAATATTAACGAACACATGCAAATTGAAAAAGCATTTAGTTGAGCTTATTTTTCTATTAAAATGTTTTGTAATATGCCTCTAAAGGAGAAAGATTGAAAAACAAATTACATAACATAATAAAACGACATTTATAGCAATTTAAGGTCGTTGAATCGGAACTAAATCTTAGGAGTGGATTGTCGTTTGATGCCTCTCGTTATTGGTAAAGAATGTTCAAAAATAAATGTTCGCGTATATTTTAACAAGGATTTTTCTCGCTTTAAAGAGAAAAAAGGAAATCAAATATAAAGAATCGTAAAGATAAATAAAAAGGAATTTAAAGCAAATATATATTTCTTTGGTTTCTGTAAAATAATTAGTATCAACAGGAATGTATCCAGTTGATTGTGCACACAATTTATAACTACAAACGAATTCTATATATAATTTTCTATACTACTTAATTCTAATGAATACATGGAATCTAAGTATTTGCCAATCCAAACAATTGGAATTTTTGAGTAATTTACAAATCTATTTAAAATTCTTAAAAAAAAAAATATTAGAAATTCATACAAGCGCATTACACATTTGCTTTATACTACCTGACACAATCAAATAAATTTAAGAAAGCTATGTTTTCTTATAATTCTTCACACTTTTTCCAATGGAAGGACTTAGGAAAAAAAAAAAGGAAATTGTGTTATAAATAATAGTTTCCAAATTGTTAATTTATTCGTTTCTTTTACTTATATTTTAAAAATTATATATATATATATATATATATTTATATATTTTTTATTATATTATATATATATTATATATTATTTATTTATATATATATATATATATAATCAAAATTTCTCTACAAGAGAGAGATGAATTAACATGAATAAAACTGAAAAGAATTGCAATTACAACATAACCAGACAACAGAATTTAAAAGGAGATATGAGAAATTGAAATAACAGAGTTAAATATAAAAGAATGGATGCTACAGTATTATTAACATTGTTGACTTAAGACAACTTATATACAAATAAAAATTTCTCTCAAAAAAATTTCTCTATATAAAAGTGAGGTTGAACATGTTTTTTTGGTCAGACAAACTTCCCCCTTTCTGTTAATAATACCGAGCAAAAACCCATTGGAAGTAATGGATAGGAAATCTAAATCCATTATGAGGAAAAGGTAACTTACCTAAAAATGTCATACAGAAATGCAGAGCCCGCGCTAAATCTGAGTAAAATAAACAAGTGATTGCCATATTCTGGACCCAAATACAAATTCAAAACAAAGCAATGGCTGAAAAATAGCACTTAGCAAAAGTATGAAAAGAATATAAATAGTAAAATAAAAATTGTAAACATACTATCATTATCTTAGAGAGATTTATGATAATATAATTTAGATGTTATAATAAATTTAAAAAAAAGTAATTTTATCTAAAACTAGAAATTTGGGGTATCTAAAACTATATAGGAAGAACAATAAATCTATAATAATAACCTGTTAAAACTATGGAAATTTAATCCTTACTATTTACAATTTCTATATTCAAATATGTATTAATAAAATTAATTGGGTATATTTGAATTTAACAGTATTTAGTAAAAGGTTTATAGTTTTTTATTTTTTCTGATTTGTTTGAAACTAGAAATGTATTGCGTAGTGTGCAATTAATAACAATATTTCTGAATATAGAAACATACGCATTACTCTCCCAATGCGGTACTTTTATAAAATTGAAACTAAAGTCTTCTCGTTTATCATAAATATTACTAAGTATTTTATTATCTTTTAATTTTATTTCTATATAAAAAAATTGCTGCATAATTGTTATTATTTGTCTGAATTAAATTAAGATATTGTGGATAAAAATTAATATTAGGTTTAAAGTTGTCTTGCTTGCCAAAAATGATTATATCATCTATATAACGAAAAATGTAATATTCTAAGTTGTCTGTGAAACTATTTTCAAAATAATGTAAATATAAATTGGCAAGACAGTTGCTAGCTGGGCCACCTTGTGGTAGACCCTTAATTTGTAAATGATGTCTAATATGGATGTATATATATCTAATATATAAAATTCTCGTGTTACAGTGTTTGTAGCCAAACTCCTCCGAAACGACTAGACCAATTTTTATGAAATTTTGTGCGTATATTCAGTAGGTCTGAGAAGAGGACTTAAACTATTTTTCATTCCGATATTCCAAATAGTTAAAAATATATTAATTTGTATATACATATATATATACATACATATATATATATATACTTATTATTATATATTTATATATATATGAGATAGAAGGCATCGACAAGTTTCTATTCCAAAACAGAAATAGACTTTTTGAAATAGATCTTTAAATTAAAATGTTTTTGGTTTTATAGAGATTTAACTAAAGTAACATACGAAGGTATCCTTAACCGGTTCAGGACTATGATGGCATAAATGTAATCGCGTGATAGTTCCTCCAGGGTCCATGGTATCATGCATGTGATTACTCTTTCAATGCTGTGAGGACCATGATGACACCGGTGTGATTTGAGTATGGGGCATTTTTAAACAATTTTTTCTAGCTACTAGATGGCGGTTAAAGTTTTTCGACTAATGTTTCACAAAACTTTTAACTTCAATTTGCACTTTAGAGGTTTCGAGTTTTTTAAAAAAAATTAGATGGGGGATATGTATGATTGTAAGCAACTGCACATGTTTAACTTTTTCGAAATAATCGGATATTTAAAGTTTCGTGGTTTATTGCGCTCGTGATTTTTGCTTATATTTTGAGTAAACTAAAAATAGATGTAAAGCTTATTAGTTAATTCGTCATCAGACATTCATAAATAGCATTGTTTTTAATTGAAATGAAAACATTTTATTTATAATTCGCAAATGATTATTATTGTTTAAATATAGCGGAATGTTTTGCACTGCGTATTCAGATATTATCAATGATAATAAATTGCAGGTTTTAGCTTATTTGATTGTATTTAAGATTTTTTATGAGTTTTTAAAAGAGAAATTATGCTTAGCAGTGGAATTCGCCTGTTCCCATGTGTGTGCATACTCTCGGAAAGTTCTTGCATGGGGACACGTTTCTTTCTCCGTTCGCTGGTCCTAAGGGGTTAAGGCATCCTAATAATGCTTGATTTTAATAAAAGCACTTTTTTATTGTGAAAAATTAAAATCTCTGATGAACACGGAATATTTAACATGCAAAATTGAAATCTTTATGAGTCATTTTATTAAAATTGTCTTAATAAAATCAACTCTTGTGTTGAAGTGGTATTGAATTAACAAATCAATTTTTTCCAACTATTTCAATCCTACTGTAACAAGTAATCAGTAAATAAAAGAAAAATATTCATATGATTTTTAATGTGCAAAAAATGTGCATAAGAAACTCAATGCGGTTAAAAATGAAACTTTGTGTTTTTTCATGTATTAAACACACGATGAAGGGAAAATTAAGCAATGAACAAAAAGCCTATTTATTAGACATATGCAAAAACTGAGATTCCAGTGTTAATCCATGAAAAAGTTGCACGAAAAGAATGTAAGGATGTCGGATATTAATATTGACTAACTTTCAATAGAGCTACCAAAATATTCGTAACCAAAGTATTTCATGTATATTCCTGATGATATCAACAACAAAATGAAGATGGCAAATTAATTCTTCTAAATGAAAAAAAAGGGAAAACATTTCAATTCATGTAATGATTACCACTTTGTATATTACTTGTTCTTCTAAAGTTTTTAAGTGTCACTTTTAATTTCTAAATTATATTGAGAATGACCAAATATCGTCCGACAATTTTGTTCAAAGTGTTAATCAGAAATTTTTGGGCATTTAGGGGGTGTTAATTTTGTCTCTAGAGCTAAAAAATAAACAATTTTCGTCCAGATAAAATATTTTGAGGTTAAAATGAATAATTTGATTCCTCTACACAATTTAATAAATGAATGAGTTCTCAAAAAAAGTGTAAAATGTTTCAAATATACTCAAAATTTTAAAAAATATAAGAACGCGAAAATAAGAAACATTTCTGTAAAAAATATTAAGTAACTTGTATGTTGCGCATGATATTTTCTAAAATATTAGCTCTAATTACTATCAATAAAAGGAATTATGAAATCAAATATGTCCTAATTACAATTTATATATAAATTTATTAACTGAGATTTGATAAAAAAAACTTATTTGAGCTTAATCCAGACATATTCAATCACATATTCTCATAATAGTTAAAATTAAACTTAAAAAAATCCTGAAATCATAAAAGTCATGGCTTGAATATAAAACACCTGAGTTTGTTATTAGGCTCTCCGATTAAATTATCTTAGAACGTGAAAGAAAATTTTACATGTTTGTCTTTTCTCTGATTTATTAATATTTGGAGGATTTTTATCTCAAATATTATTGTAGATTTATATTTATTGTATAGATGTCTACATGAAGTAAATTTTAAAAAGCACTAATAACTTCATGCAAAACTAATATTTTATTGCCAAAATTGATTTTATAATATGTTTAATTATTTAAAAAATAAATTTGTTTATATATGAAATACATAATACCTTTATTGAATATTTATACCATGTATATGGGGAATAACCATTATGTGTTAAAAAATTAATTCGTTTTTGCTTTTTGTCCCATAAATTTTATTTTTATTATGGATTGAAATGTTAAAATTTAGTTTAATAAACTAAGGGTTATAAAAGTGTTACTACACCTTTTTATTGCCGCACAATAGAAATGCACACACCCATGCACACACACACACACACACACACACACACACACACACACACACACACACACACACACACACACACACACACACACACACACACACATATATATATATATATATATATATATATATGTATGTGTATGTGAGAGAGAGAGAGAGAGAGAGAGGAGATATAAACAATTGAGATATATCAACACCAAATAAAATATTCGGTTTTAATGCATTTTCAAAGTAATATAATGTAATTTCTTTAGACGATACTTGTTTCTTGTTTTGGAAAGTTTGCTTTTGTTTCTAATGTTGGCGTTAGTTGTTCTTTAATTAAAATTTATTTTCGCAATTTTAACGAAGAACAAAAGATTAGAGATCTAAAGTTAGTATTGTCTTTATCATAATATAAAATAACAAATTTGTTTCTAGACAAATTAACTGATTTTTTTGAATAATTAATGAATGATTATATGTATCCAGTCAAAAATTTTAGAAATCTGTAACAAGTTAAAGTAATATATCGAAGGAAAATGTAAATGATATTGGACATTTATTTTGTTAATATTTACTGTCTATTATTTGTTTATATTTTTTTCAACGAAATATAGAAATCAGTAGATGAATACAATTTAAAAAACATATATTTTAGATTCTGATAATATATGTGGCAAATAAAAATTCACAGAAACTTTCTCTTAATATTTTGCTAAATTAAAGAAAAAATATAAAGTAGGGAAATTGGGAAAGGAGAAGTATTAAACATTTGGACTTTTTCTTTTAAGTTAGAAAAAATGTCTGGCGTTTAAATTTTTAACAACATGATCAGTGATACCTACAATACAGCTTTATGAAATTAAAGAGTAAACACTATACTTGAATTTAAAACTAAGAAAATATATAAACCAAACAGATTTGTTTCTCTTTCATAAATAATACAAATCCCTTTTAAATTTGAAATGATTAGCCAGGGAGAGGACAATATTTATTTTTTAAAACGATTTTTAAACAACCCTCTAAGGTATTTAAAATTTTGGTGTTTATCCGTAAAAACGAACGATGAAGGTAATTAAGTTTAAATTTTTTCACATGACATCCCTGATAGAAACGAACGACTAAATAAGAATATTAACATGAGTGATATTATGACAACAAAAAATATACATGAAAACAACAATAATTGTTAGAAAATAACCAAAATGTTAACTAGGTAATAGTTATTATAGCATGAAAATATGAGGTAAAATAATTGAAACTAATACAAATGTTGTTTTTTAGAATTTAGAATTCTACATATGAAGATATTTTAATATTTATTGTAAAGTACTTTGATGTATAGATATTTTTAAGGAAATAATCCAAATAAATGGAATCTTTCAGAAAAATATATTTTTTTCTAACACTCTGTCGAACAAAATATGAATAAGATATTTAAAATTTTACACATATGAGCTATATTAACAGTTATCCGCCCGCTTCGATGAGTATTTCATGAGTTTTCCAAATATATACTTTTTACCTGTGTTCGAATGTATTGCAAAACATTCTTATAAATGTCACCTTTTGATTTAAGAAGAACAGTACTTGAATTTCTACACTGCTGGCCCACGTCAAAGCAACACCAAGAAAGACTAGACATAGCACGACAAAATTTATTTTGTGGATAACATGTTGACCAAGTATCAAATGATTAAATTCATAGACTTCCGTGCAGTGTGGTTATTGCCAGAATCAGTAGCCAGAGTAGCCACCATTCTTAGAGATCACCGCTGCCACATGCCTCGGCATTAATTCAAAGAGACTTTGGACATGTTCTTGTATTACAACAGACCAAGCAGTTTCCACGCATTGCCAAAGTTCATCTGGTGTGGCAACTAGGGGTGTAATCTGGGTCATTCGTTAAGCAAACATGAACCGCATGTATCCTATCGGAGAAATATCAGGAGAGCGAGCCGGCCACGGAAATAATTCAATCTGGTGATTGAAGAAGAACTTTTGGACAATGCGAGCCACGTGTGGTTGCACATAATCCTGTGGAAATATGGCCGTGGCCAAGCCCTGAAGGTAAGGAAGGACAACTGGCTCCAACACCTCGGAGATGTAGCGTTGGCTGTTTAAAGTACCAGCAATGTGTACTAGAGGAGTGCGAGAGTGATATCCAATACCGCCCTATACCATAATACCCAGTGCAGGCGCAGTGTGTGTTCAGCACCCTCTCTTCACGGTGTCTCCAGACTCGAATCCAACCATCGTGGTGTGGCAGACAGATGCATGACTCGTCAGTAAAGACAACTTCATTCTACTCTACCAACCACGTCCTTTTTTTTATCTCACCATTGGCGGCGGAGACGTCTGTGGTTCTGCGTCAAGGGTAGACCAAACAATGGAGGTCTTGCGGACAGATAATTCTGCTGTAAACGGCGTCGAATGGTACGCTCAGACACTGAATGATGCATTACAGACTCAATGTGCTGTGCTATGTTTCGTGATGTGACTGAGCGAATCGTCACTGCCATGCGCACAATTTGCCTGTCCTCACTTGAAGTGGTGCATTGAGGTAGATGCGATCGACCACGTCAGTTCGTCGTACCCTCCTGTATCCAACAGTCACATATCTGCATTATAGTTGTTTGGTTTCGTCCAACACGATTACCGATTTCCCTGAAAGATAATCCGCAATCTCGGTAGGCCACTATCCTTCCTCTGTCGGACTCGGATACTTGATCAAAAGTTGATCGCTGTTTTCTACGAGACATAACTGATCGTTTTTTGAAAAAACCACAAGAAAAACACAATTGCCGAATAGCCGAACTTGAAATCGTCGAAATCTCCATGCCTTAAATAGCGCTTTGAGGTGATGCAACAGGTGTGCGTGATGTGTTTCTGCGCTGAAATTCTTATCATTTGCTTATCTCACCTCCGCTAATACATGTTGTAAATTTCATGTTATTTGCGTGCTTCCTTCAGGGTGCTGCATTTACGGTGGCCAGTAGTGTTTAATAAAAGTAAAATTACCTTTTAAACTCCTAATACCCCTATTCTCAATGTGGATTTTCGTAAAACTCATTATGATTGGATCTCTACTCCACAAAACAGCATGCATGCCAAATATTATGTCAAAATCTAACAGTTGGAAAATAGGTTTTTTTTATTGATAAGATCTTTTACTTCCTTTCGAATCTATTTCCCTGAGAAATGTTCTTGGTGGATTCCAATTCTACTTAAAAAAAGGCATTCCAAATTTTACTACTGTAAGTATAGTAGAACGAAAACAGGATTTTTTAAATTATATACACACTAGTCGCTCCTCAATGTCCCCATAGAAGTCTAGTTCAGCAAAATGAGTTATTAGCGGATGTCTATTCATCAAAAGAAATATGCTTATTAAATTTTGTTCTTGTTAATCTAACAGTTCTATTACGGGTTTTTTAATCTATAACGCCTCTCTTTAGCAACTGCAATTCCTCTTAATGAGCGATTTTTGCAAACTTGTTCTTACAGGAAATCTACATAAAAGAAAAATGCTTACCAAATATCAAGCTTGTAGGTCTAATAATTAATAACGGGAATAATTATCAACATCCCTTAAGGCCCCAGCAACTCACCTTAATAAACCCTTTTTGAAAAACTCTTTTTATGGTGGACATGTGCTCCATGAAAGGAATATGTCTAACAAATTTCAAGTCAGTAGGTTTAACAGTTCAATAAAAATCGTGAACAGTGATTGAGTCAATATATTTTATCCTTTATATATGTATATTATAATACTAAATAAACAGAAGTTCAATAGTTGAGCTGTTATCTCGCCCTTTATGATTCACGCTTCTGAGGAAATTTAAGCTCAGATTTTTCCCTGCAGCAGTCTGCAACATTTTTCCTTACACTTTCCAATGTATTCTACATTTGGAACGCAATTAAACATTTAATTTACCAATTAGATTGATAGTTATAAAATCGATTTCTTTTGATTATTTTATCCTTACATTATTATGAACTATTCATGTGTAATTAAGTATTACAAACATATTTTATTTACTGAAAATGCTGAATTTTTTATCCTTTATAGACTAGTTAAATATAATCAACTTGGTTGCAGTTAATTAATTTTATATCAGTAATTTGTTCTAGCTTGCATCCGTATTCTAAAAGCAGCGTTTCTCAAACCATGAGGCGCACCCCCTGCGGGAGTGACAACCTTACTTGGTAGTGCAAGCATGTCAAAAATAAAATAATATTTAAAAAAAATTATTAATTTACCGAAAGCAAAAGAAAATACAATCTGACATAGTAAAAGTAAAATACACGTTTACACTCATGTAAAATACAAAACATGTATTAGTACTGCTCAAACTATTTGATAATTAAACTATCAATAATAAATTCAGAACAAGTTTAAAAATTACTAGTGACTCCCATGTGCTTGCTCAATAAGTATCTTAATAATTTGTATGACTTTTAATTAAAGTCGCATTATAGCGTTAGCGTCAAATTACATTATCAATGCAATCAATACATTGTTATTGTGTAGATTGATTGTGAAAATTATGATGTTGGAAATTGTGTTGCGAATGTTGAAAGTTTGAAAAGCACTGTTTTAAAGTATATTGAATAACATTTTCTTTTCGAAAGGAACTTGCAATTGTTCGCTGTATTTTATACCTGCCACAGTAGTTGGGGTCAAAGACACGTACTCGTGGCTAAGTGTCATGAGTTCGAGTCCAATCTTGCTGAAGATCCGCCGTGTAAATCAAGCAAATACATGATGTATTTGGTGTGGTGTGGAAGTTAGAAAAGAGTGTATCAGCTCAAGTCTTGTCGACAATGGTTCAAAGTCAGTCACTCAATAACCTTCGTGTTACTTTACAAGCGACGTTAATATCATTTTCACTCTATTTTATCATTTTCCTTCTTCTTTCTTGGAGTCGTAAAAAACCATACATACGTCAAGTGATTTTCATCAAAGCTGAAACAAACTTGTAACATCAAACATATCTTACTAGTCGAGTAATCGTATAAAATGGAGATTCATTCATCCATCATATTAGACTACTTCTCATCCATCCCTTTCTAAGTCTGATCATGTAGAAATATCGAAGTAAATATTTGAAGAATGTCTAGAGTAAGATGCCATAGTTGACCAATCAAGCGAAGCAATTTTTTTATCCAGTTTTCTGATAATATCGTTCTTTTTTCTTCTCCTTATTTTTTCTCTCAATCTCGGATTGAAATGAAGCCGTTCTTTTATCTTATTCTTCATGCTTCGAGTATCTTTGTTTTTCTGGAAATAATAAGAATAATGAAATAAGTCTTTTTTTCATTCCTAAAATTTTACACACATTGAAGTAATATAAAGTTTTTTAGAAAATAAATAAAATTTTTAAGCTTTATTTTAGGCAAATATAATCAAAACTATTTACAGTTTGATAGAATTTTCAACACATTTTTGTATTTTGATTAACATAGTTTATAGAAATTTTTATAAATATTACTTTAAATCAAATAAAATGATAACTTTTAACATGATGCATAAGATTAGTAAACAAACCTTTCAAAGCCATCTGAAATGATACATCCAATGAGGTCAATTCATGATGGTTCTCCATTAATTCAGAACAGCCGTTAGACTAATTGTACTTGTTGCTTTATTTGTAAAATCTAGATAAAATTGCAAACTTCATAATTGGGTAAAAATGTTCAAATGTTATGAAAATGATTCGTCACTCTGATTGTCATAGCTTATTTTAAAATTGATGCCGGAGTCCCCATCTCCGTATACAATGTCGTCTTCTATGTCCTCTAATGCAATTGTTATGCAGAATTTTCGAAAAAGAATGCATATTTGAGAAGAAAGTTAAATATTATTAAACACTGTTGAACATTTACAAGCGAAAAATAAAAGATTTTATTTACGACAATGACGAGTATTTTTTCATCGGAGTCAAACTTTCAGTAGCCGATACTCTGTTTCCATTTTTTTCTGCATATACGATTGCCTCCCTTTTCATGCTGCATCATAGTGAACTCGCTTTGAAGCTATTATAGATATATTTTGATGTTGAAGTGATTAAATTAAAGCATATGCAAAAAAAATTCCTAAATAAGTGTAGACAAGGATGTTTAGGATAGTCTGAATCCTGGAGATAAACTTCAGAAATTGATAAGTCATCGGTACAAGTGACAAGAATGGATGGTTACATTTTTCCTTTTGAAAGGAGGGGAAATTCAACTTTCCCCGTCCAACAAATGTTTTGCCTTCGATTTTAAGCGGCACTCAATTTTCAGTAGCATTAAAACTGTGAAAATTGTGTGGCGAAGATTCAAGTAAATAAAAATTGTGCTTTTTAAGAAAAAGTTTCTGCAAAGAGTAAAACTTGGCAACAACAAAGAATAGTGAATAAATGTGGTAAATTGAATACACTGCACCTATCTATAACAGAAATCCTGAGTTGATTCAAGAGGCTGAAGAATAGATTCATTTATATAAAAGGATCTCACTTAAATGCTCATTAATTGCATGCCAGTTAAAAGTATTTGAATTCAACCTTATTTTCTCACAAACATGCTATAAGTATTATAGAGATTGTTGTAAAAAACATGCTAACACATGATTGTTTTTACGGTGTCACTTTGCACTATACGGTAACTTTTTTCAACCGATTGAATAGAAAAACGCGGGTTCCATTATAATGTTACTATGCCGACAAATGAATTTAGCCCATTTTCGACAACTTATAGAAAGTTAATAAGTTGGCAACTACTTAAAATCTTTGTATATGTGTTTTATGATAGTTAGAGATTAAGGAAAAGAGGAAAAAGAACAAACATTCTGAGAAAATACTTATAAGAATACATTTACAGTAAATAGTTCTTTTCGAAGCCCAGAGGCTGAGAGGTTAGTGCATTGCTCTTCCACATCACAGGTCCGTGGCTCAAACTCCAGGATTGGCAAGATTGACTTAGCCTTTCATCCCTTAGTGGGTCGATAGATTGAGCACCAAGCTTGCTTGGGAACTTAACACTGGGAGGCTGACCACCTGATCAGAACATCTGCCCATGCACCTCAGATCCCAAGGTCGAATATACTGAGTTGCGCACAGTAGGCCTTGGCCTTCATGGGCTGTTGCACTACTGAGTAAAGTTAAGTTCTTTCCACCCAAGAAAAAGGAACTATTTGACAGAAAAAAATAAATGTAAAGTCGTAGTACTTATTTTTATTTTTATAATACGACAAAAATAAAAATAATCTTTTTAGGCATGTCTAATTGCTTTACATAAATTGATAACTATATATTTTCAGGAATTTTTTGGTGTTTGGGATCCTAGTCTGAATTTGTTTATTCAAAATGCCAGAATTATTGACAGAAATCCAATGTAGTAAAAAATGTGCGTTCAAAGAAAAAAACATTAACGAATATGTCATTATGTAATTCTAACTTTATTCATTGCTCTAGCCAAACTTAAAACAAATTTGAATCAAATTCATTTTATGTTTCCTTTTCTGTTAAAAACAAATAAAATTTTCTTCATAAACGAAATATTTGAATTTATTATAATGAACTTGAATGGATAAGCATATTGCAAGTAGATAAAAATTCAAACTAAATTTAGAAAATATAGTTATGCTCAATTTCAGAATAGTTCTTAACCAGTCTGTAATATTGCTTTCCGTTATATCTTAGATCGTAGTCTGTGAGCAGTAAAAAATGCGATGAACGCTTTTAGTTAAAATAATTAAGTAATAGGAAGTGTGTTGCAGTTTACTATAATGTAAGAGTCAGGAAACTTTTCTGTAGTTAAAGGGGAAAAATAAAGCTAAACAGCGAACATTTCAGACAAGAAACGATTGGAACCTGTGTAACCACCTAAAGACAGTGATTTCGATTTCTTGTCCTATTTACTGAGTATAACTACCGTAATAAAATGAATCTTGTAATAGTTAGGAAAGAATTATCTTCTATAGAGTTAATGTTGCACCACTGGTGAATTCATGGTAAAATCATGATTACTTTTCTTATTTTCGTATAAATCTATATACGAAAAAAGATTATTTCCTTTTTATGATAAGAGGAAATGAGATTTAACAGTTCAAACAATTCTTTTTTCCTTAATTTTATTATTTACTCAATTTTACCTGGGCCTAACGTTTAAGAATTGAAAGATGAAACTTTTGGATAGCAAACTTGGCTTATAAATTTGTTATTTAACTTCAATAATAAAAACTTTTTGCTTCTCAAATTCTGACAATTTCTTTTAAAATTAGAGACATTAAAAAAAAAGATTGAACCATGAAAAAATTAATTTTACAATCAATTGTTTTATTAAAATATTGTATTATATGTATATATATATAAAATAAAACTTTTTGTCTACAAGAGAGAGATTAATTGAAATTGCAAGATAACTAGACAACAGAATTTAAAAGAAAATATGAAACATTAATATAATAAAGTTAAATATAAAAAATATAAAACAATGAATGCTACAGTATTATCAACAATGCTGACTTAGGACAGCTTATATATATACAAAATATATATAAAAGCTGTTTTTTTATATATAGGCTGTCCTAAGTCAGCTTTGTTGATAACACTGTGTAGCATCCATTCTTTTGTATTTTTTATATTTAACTTTATTATATTAATTTTTCATATTTCCTTTTAAATTATGTCGTCTGTTTGTCTTGTGATTTCAATTCAATTGATTTTAGTTTTAATCATGTTTATTCATCTCTCTCTTGTACAGAGATTTTGATTATATATTCCCACATATTATGTGGCTGCATTGCGCCTATATATGTTTGAATTTTGATAAATGGTATTCTGGTATCTTATAGATCTTACTATTTTGTAGCTTATATATATAGAAGCTACAAAACAAAGCTATTATATACATGTATATAATATAATATAATACATATATATATATATATATATATATATAAATATATAATATATATATATATATAATATATATATATATATATATAATAAAAAAAAAAAAAAAAAAAAAAAAAAAAAAAAAAAAAAAAATAATAAAATATATAATATAATATATATAATATCTATCTTGGCGAGACAACTGTTGTAACCTTTGTATTCAGTTCGAAAAGTATAGCGATCCCATATGGTTGGGATCCGTTTCGCTCATTAAAAATTGTTAAATTTACAGTTCATTTATTATTATATCGGCATCAATCTATATAATATATCTATCTATCTATATATATATAATATTTATATATATATATATATATATATATATATATATATATGTATATACATAAATACAGGAGCTAGGATTTAAATCATGCTATATTTAAATTTTAAGGTATGTGTGGCTGTAAAAAGTTTATGTAAAGCACGAAGAAAGCAGACTGGAAAATAACTCAACGATTACTATTTTATCCTAAAAGTAGCTTTTTAATCGATCAAGGAGCTGATTCAATTTTATTTTAATTTCATATTTTTGTACACTAATTCACTTTAGTTATGGGTTAATTTAATTTATAATCCGTGCTTAAAATAAGAAGTCAGAAAACGAATGACCTATTTAAAACCTTTATAAGTATATCGTCAAACGTGGCTTAAATTTATGTTTAATATTCCATCATTTGTAAATAAATATAAAACATCAAATTTCCGTTTTAATGCAATATTTCTACTTTTTTTAGTAACTTTATTAATAGTGTATTTATTAAATGTATTTCAATTTCTATACTATGGAATTTAACTCTTTTTGATAATTTGAAACAGACAGTTAAGAAAATTTGTTAAAAAATGCATGTTGTGTATTGGTTGTTTAATGTTTTTTTGTAATATTAAAGAAAACGAAACTCTGATAAAATGTATAATTCATTTTTTATCTCTTAAAAAACAGAACTTTTTAGTAAAAGTCTTGACAAGTGAAAAAAAAAACTTATTTCGGAGTTTTATTTAAAAAAAATAAAAGTCATAATTACTTTGATAAAATACAAGAGACTGTGTTTGATTTTTACAATGGATATTTCTTATGAAACTTTTGTTTATCTCTCATAAATTACACTATTGATTTTCTAAATAGAAAAAAATGGACGAATAAAGTCGCATAACTGCATGAAAACTATATCTAGTTTTTTCCTGAAACATCATTAAGCGAAAGAAATAGTAATAGTTAAAGCGCTTTTTTTGGGATTATTATAGCAATGTTTAGCATTCCAGAACGGCTTATGTAACTAACGTATGTTTAGAATACTGGAAATACTTAAACGCGCGCTAAAAATGAAGTTACATTTACTCAAAAAAGTAGCATTAAATATCCATTAAATGTTTTCTTTTGAGCATTTTACTTTAAATTTAGCAACAAGGAAATATATGTTTCTAAACTTTCTTCATTGGTTTATGTTTTTGACATAAAAAAACATAGACATAATGTTTAAAAATACATTATTTGGTAATATTTAGTTTCAAAATTTCTTGCCCATGAATTTTCAAAGTAAATGTAAGCTCCTTGTTTTTTAGATTCAAAATATATAATCTTAAGAACTATACAGTAAAAACTTACAGTAATATATTCGTGCTATGTAAAACAGAATATAGTAATTGTGCATCAAACTTTTATAAAATTTAGGAAAAAAGAAACATTTGAAAGTACACAAAATATTTCTTAAAGCTTTACATATTTAGGAGAAAATTCTAAAATAAATTTATTTTGTTTAACTTTTTTGAATTTATAGGCATATTATATATCGTGTCTGTATTTGCGTATAACAGTTTTCGTTATAGAGATACACTGGCATGCAAAAATAAACGATAAAACTAAGAAATTAGCTCATCACTGAAGCAAGAAGACAGAACTGCTCAATTGATTCTAAATAACAATTAGACTAAAGTAGATCATGTATAATGTACACAGACAGATCATCATAGGGTGCGTAAAATATGTTATTTTTGTATAGTCAACATTTTTGATGGAGTTATTTTACGATGCACATTAATTTGAAAGACGCGCGCTTAATTACTCATTCAGTGTGATATTTGAATTAAAACTCCTAGGTATGACATCTGCAAGATTTTGTCGAATAAATTGCTGTGAAATTGGATAGAGTGTATGATCACTGTTGCTGCGAGATTAAGGATTGTTTTACAAGTTTGGAGGGACTTTCGAATTACATAAACAGTTGTCTGAAGATTTTAAGAATACCCAAGTCCATCTGTGGTGGTTGTTGAACCCATATTGAATTAAAAGTGGGAGGAGTCGGAATTTAAAACGATGATCTACATTAGAAAAAAAAATCATCAACAGACTACACGACAATTTATATTGTGCATTGATATGGACAGGATATGACAGATTTTTTTTTATTTACACAATTACGTATTTTGTCTAATGTCGCGTTAAATTTTTTCCACTGTTTACTTTACTTTAAATCCCAGGTGCTGATGTGCATTAAAATTGTACTACAATTGTACTTTTCAGGCGTGATACAATGGAATTTACCTTTTCAGCTTTCATATCTGGCAATCATTTTTGAAAATGTGAGAAATGCAGGATTTAAATCGTTTACTCATGTTTAGTATATGGTTATCAAATAAATATTGATGGTTTTCTTACCCTTCTCTAGTAGCTACAGAATCATCACTGTTGGCATGCTGTCTACAGTCTTGTTATACTGTTCTACACGACTTGATTGTATTTAGATTTAGATAAATTACTTGTAAGTCCATATTCTCAAACAGCTCTTCAAAAGCACTGCAAAATAATGTGTATCCCCGTACTTTAAAAAAAGATACAGATAACCCATAATGCCTCAAAAAATTATCTCCATAAGTGAAATCCGCTGCCTACAAATAGTTCCCTTTCGATGGTTTTTGGGATGGTTATAACATGTCCCACTCTTTTTTACAGATGTGTATACTTCTAGAATCACAAGAAATGCTATATATGTTCTCATTCGTAAAGCAAAATATACTCCACTTCATAGCTGATCTGTATAGTGATTGTTTTTTTTGTATTAAAATATTGCAATCTCCGAAGACCACGCGTCAGTTGCTTGCACCATACCCAACAATATGCAGCCTTCCGATCATGATAAAAAATGACTCAGTTGTTCAGTTGCATATTGAGTGTGTACTAAAATTTCTCAAGATGTCTGCCCTTCTTCACTAGTAGGACAATATACGGATTACTCGTTACCATTACTTCTCATGCAGATCCATTAAACCAGACTTGTAAAGTTTTTTTAGCAATTCGAAAGTCCCTACGAACTAGTGAAATGACACTGAGTGTGGTTTCAAACTGCAGCACTACACTAATTATATTTCTCTTTCTACAACTTCCTATGTCTCTCAAAGATGTTACAATGAAGTTTTTGAGATTCCATCCAGTTGTACAAAAACTAAAATTTTCGAATAAGTTCTTTTTCCCCTTCTTTCCTGGATTCCCTGTGTTTTATTTCTGTAGGATCTTAGATAATGCATTATTTTGTCTATTTTGAACATTTCTGCACAACGTAACAATATAGATACTCTTCTTAAATATTTTTCAGTTTTTTCTGCACGACTAAGCAAATTATTAAATGAAGATGTAACTACAAGTTTTGGATATTTTATACCTGAATCTCTATATTGAAAACATTAAAAAAATATTCGAAAATAAATGTAACAAATATTGTATTTGTTAAAAATTTATGGCAAGTTTAAATTTCGTGAAAATATTAGGAACTGTTACATAATTTGTTAATTTTCACAAAAGCACTTAAATCTGAGGCTTTACAAAAATCTTCAACTCATTGAAAATTGCTTAAAATGTCTACAAAAAGGTGGATACTTTTTTTTGAAAACTGATTAGTAATGAAGTTTAAATCAATTACAAAATGTAGATCTAAAATAAATCTAGATCCCAGAAAATATAAGTAAGCATGGATATATCATATAGGGACTTCATAGTAGATATTTGTAACTTTCAAAGAAAAGAGAATCATTTTATTTTGAAGAGTAAAATTCTAAATCTTCTACCAAAACAAGAGATTCCACGGCTTTACATGCCAAAACTATTTGTTTCTAAAGGAACTCGGATGAAAAAAAAATTCCAATCGAATCTAACTTTTCGTTGTTTACCTTGTGTTTCAAACTTCACCCAAACAAAAGACATCCCTGTCCAAAGTCTCACAAAAGAAATCCTCCGAGTGTCCCCAAACTATTTGAAAGAGAAAAGAGGAGATTCTTCTTCACAAACCGCTTTTCTTCTGAAGAGACTTTCTTTCTATCTGTAAGAATAACAATGGGTAGGTGTATACACAGGAAGCTATTCATCATAAATGAAGTGACAGATGTAATGAAAGACAAGACCTCTATCTATATATTCCCTGCTGAGATGAACATTTTTACCAATGAACAGTCCGATGATGGATCTATTTGCGAAGTTTTCTTTTTTTTTAATCCACTAGGGATTGAAGAGAAGTGAAAATCCCGATTCATCATCTTTTGGCGGAGAGGAATTTTCTCAATTCACTGTGAATTTTAGATCGGTCGCGGGGAAAAAAAGACAAAGTTGGGTGTAATCAAAACTTCAAGATTTTTTTTTTTTTGAAAATTTTTGAAGAATGTTGGAATAAAGTTCTTTTCAATCCTTCAATGATACATTTATTTAATTTATGGATATAAACAATGCAAAAACTTTTATCTTTAGAGATTTTTACAAGTTAGAATGTAATTTTCAATTTTTTGCTTAGATTATTGCTGATGTTTTTGGTATGGTGATTTATCACATTTATTATTTCAGGCATGATTTAAGTTTGAGAAAAAGAAACCAGTCACTGGTCGATTCTTTTGCTATATATTCAGGATTTTTAAAATTATGTATACAAAATATATTCAAATTTGTGTCTCCACATTAATTAAAACATTACCTCAAAAAGCATTGAATAAAGAGGACGGAAATATAAAAAATAATGAAAATAAATAAAATATCTATAATGAAGATAATGAGAGAAATGAGATTATTATTAACTATATTATAGACTACATGAAAAGTTTGAAATAATAGATATACAATATGTCTAGATAATAATGATATAATATTGAGAATTAAATGGACAAAAGGTACTACCTAATGTTTTAAGAAAAACCAGATAGAAAGAATTTTATACTTTAATGAAACATTTCTATCAAAACAAATTATATTTAAGATTTTTTTAGTTATTTTTAGCAGTTGATTATACATTTTTATGATAATAATTGCAAGTTATAGCATATATTTTTATTATAAACCTTTTTAGTTAAATATATTTTTGAATTAGCGAGTATTTTATAAAAATCATGATAGACGTTGGAATTTTATTTTATCACGATAATTATGCATTGTATTTTGAATCACCGATGGAATTTCTTTCTTTACAAAAAATAAAAGAGCTCCTGATGAAAGCAAACTAATCTGTAAAGTAATTAGATTATTTTTCACATAAAACACACAAAAGTACAGACACTTAATAGGAATACGTGGATTAAAGGTATCATGACCATTTAGAAAATATTTTGCAACTAAGCTGAATGTATTGAAAATTTTTATAGTGCACTAGTTGTAAATACCTGGTGTTTTTATTAAAATGTTTTTATTAATTAATGCGACAATTATAAGTTTTATGTGGAAACATTGGCAAAAAGACAAGAATTAAATATTGAATTTTCTAAAGCAATAAAATTAATAACTATAAATCTAAAATGTATTATTGGAGATGTCTTAAATTTCCAACAAATATAATACATTTAATGAACCTGTTCAATGCTAAATTTTGAATAAAAAATAGTAATTTGAACACGTTAAAGTTTATGAGATAACATGTATTAAGTAATTTAATATAATTATGTATATTTATTTTTAATAAAAAGGAAATCAATTTTTTTTCAGATTGTGTATTAACAAATTCGTATGAGTTGTGAATTGAATGACATAAGCGTTATTGCTTTTTCAATATAATGGTATGTAAATCAAACTTGGATCAGTTTTTAAATAAAAATTAATATAAAGGGAAAAAGAGAATAAACATAACTTTTACAAATTTTTAAGACTTGAATCGTGGGCATCTGAATTCTAATTACAGTTAGAAAAACTTTCACACATTTATTTAATGTTCTTTTGTGCGTTTCTTTATATTTTTACTTCCTAGTTTAAAAACAATTATCATATTTAAGAAACCAATCAAAATAACAGCTTTATACAATAATAATGTAATATAACATATCAAAAAATAATATATGTAAATTAGATTCTTTGGTATATTAATAAAGTGAAAATTATGTGTTCTAGAAATTCACCTTAATCAAACAGGCTCCGAAATTCATTTTAATCTGCCCATATATTATATATATTATATCAATGATCTCAAATATAATTTTGACAAAGCGCATTTTGTAAAGTTAAACTACCTAATTTTTTTTTTTTATTATTTTCACAGTCTCACTTGGTCAGAAATTAATAGTCTTATAATAGTTTTCATCCCTTTATTTATACATTTTAATTTCAAAGTTTATTAGCCGATACTATCAGTAAAAATCGTCAAAACTATAATCAGGTAAAATTGATCAAGCAATCATTTAACCTAAAATTTATACAGTGTTTCCATCGTCCAGGCTATTGGTTTTTCCCCTTACATTTTGTCAGGCACATATTTTAATTTAATTACCACTGAATCATCGTACGGGGGATTAAATTTTAATTGTATATTCCATTGGCGCACATTTGAAAATATATAACATAATTTTTTAATACTTTCTTTTACCGAATAATACAACTTTGAAGTTGCATCATGAGCGGTAAGCCTCAGTCAAGACAATCTTAAGAAACCATTTGAAACTTTCATGAAAGTCAAACCAATGGTATATGTATAAACAAATGAAATGCGAGCGTTTTGTTTCTCAAACATGTAAAGTGCAAATACTCGGTTATTTAAACCAAATTTCAGCACCTAAATAACTAAAACTGGATACATTTTCGACGCAAGTTTTTGTTTGTAAATTAAATAAATCTCCCTTAAATCTTACTAATTATATATTGCAGTAAAGTTACGCTTTTAAGTTTTGTGCATAATTAATATTAATTTGTACCAAGCAACACAAAAAAAAAAATAATTACGATTTTGAACAGGGGTATTCAATATATGACATGCGTGTCACATGTAGCATGTGGTGCAATTCTCAGTGGCAATCTGCATTACTTCGCAAATTTATCAATTTTTGAAAGGAGGGAAATTGATAAATTTTTAATGTACCTAACTTGAAAAACATCTTCAGAATTATGGGCATTTACAGAATGAAAAACCAATCGGAAAAAGATAAATTTACAGAGCTATTTTGGAAATTATTGAATGTCCATTGCCGATGAGATTTAATTGTTCGATAAGAGAAAATCGCATGTGTAATCTGTCTTCTAGTTCTACACATCATAGAATAAAATATTTCCTCATATGAAAAATATTTCAAATCTGCAAAGAAAACGTTTAACAACTGAATCTCAGAATCATGTGAAATTAAAAGTCACACATTGTACCCCTGATTTTGCGCTAAGAAAGTAGAGCGGTGCAAGCATTAGGTTTGCATATTAAAATTTTTATTTACCGTTTTATTTAACTATAATAAAGGTATATATTTGTATTTAACATTGCCTACTACTTATTTTAATAAATATGTTTTAAAATACATAATATATGTACAATTTTTAAGAAATTTTTCTTGAAAAAATAATTATATTATAGGCTGTTTATTTTTATGTTGAGAAAAATATTTAAAGACGCAAATTAATAGATAATAAAACTGAAAGTCTAAATTATTCACCTCTATTCTCTAACTCTGCATACATTATGACGGGAATCGAATTGTTCCCAAAAGGTCCTGCTGTGTGGCACGCTGAATTATATTGATACATTGTTTTGGCACGCCAAAACTAAAGGTTTTCTGACCGTACTCTGATATAGAAATTAGAGCAGTTGGTCTAAAATAATGGACAGATAAATGATTTCATGTACTATAATCACAAATACGATTTATTTCGTTGATTTAATCAAGGTAAACATGTATTTTTAAACAAGGCTAAGACAATATAGGATTAGTTAAATAGTGAAACTTTTAATTTAAAGAAATATGAATAAGAATTATAATAGAGAATAGCAAATTATATCAGACAGGAGATAAGCCTTTATCGTGTCTTGCCATAATAACTTCTTTTTTATGATTCGATTTTACGAGAACCCATCCTCTCTTTCTTCAACGTAATAATTTCAAATTTTACGATCCCATCCGAGAAAAATTATGAAGAGGAAAGTGTTCTTTTTTAGGTGTATAATTTATAAAGGTATACTTTGAATGTTTCATTTAATTGATTTTTTCCTTCGTCATTTTTGTAACAAGCATACCATTTTAATAGGACAAGCACTAAGAGGAATTTGCACGTTATTTACCGAAACTCGTTAGCTTCAAAACATTTATGAAGCTTTAAAAATGTTTCAATTTTCCGTTTTTATATCTTAGAATGAACTATTTTTTCGATACTTTTGGAGAGGTTAAAATACAAATTAAAGATATGGAGGAACAATTTCTGCCCACTTAAATTAGATTTATTTAATTAACTTAAATAATTTAGTAAATTTTCAATGTTTTAAAACTCTATATCGTAAAGCTAGCACCTATTGAAAATTCGATTCATCTTAAGTTACTTGAATGTTATGTTTTTTTTTAAATAAATTTTATTTTTCTGTCTGTTTTTACATCACAACTATACCAATGCACATTTTATTTCATATATACCTTTATTTTTGATGTAACATGCATAAAAAACACATACCAGATTCCAATGAGTTGCTTAGATAGATATATGCAAACTTCCATAACAAAAAATATTCATAAAAATAGCATTATATTACCATTTATTTTGTATTTTTACATTAAGTAGGGAGAATTCCAGGTCAAACATACTTCATGCGCTGATTAAATTTAGAAGACTTTATTCTCAGACAAACAAGTATAATAAGGTGTTTAAAAAATAAACGTTCTAAAATATTTTATATTAATATGAAAAAAATAGTTAATACCTATATATATGAATATGAAAATTACTCAAGTCACAATTTTAACAATTGTGAAGCAACTCGTATAACATATTCTTGGTAATAAATACAAAAGGGAACTTTGAGAACATCTTCCCTTTCAAATAGTGAAACTCAAACAGTTAAATGGGAAGTAAAATACGAGGGGTAATAAAAAAAAAGGTTACAAGTCGAAAAAATGTTTATTAACAATGGACAGAAAATACAAAAGGGAATTAAGAGGCATACGTTTCGACATAACCACCAAATCAATTTAGGCATTTATCAAAACACAGAACCAACTTGTTGAAACTGTCTTTGTAGAAATCAGGTCTCTACATTGTACATTGAGCCAGGTCTCGGCTGATGTTCTCTCAGCCATGGGGTGGAATATCGCAGCACATCAGAAACTATATGCTGCACGGTACCATAGCTCAGTCCCAGATCTATCGACACTTCATGCAGAGTTACCCGTCGATCATTTTGAATCAGTTCTCAATATCATGCCATGTTGATTTCTGTGGTTGAAGAACTTTGCCAGCTGCTTCCTGCCATATTGCGGTTTTCGACATCGTGTCTACCTGATTGGAAAGAGTGACCCCATTTCGCTACATGTTGTCTGATCATTCTTTGCCCTTAAGAATCGAATCACGGCTCGCACTTCTAAACGAGATTAATTTCCTAAGCTTCTTGTCATTTCAATCGTCCTGAACCATCTAGGAACTTTCATTATCTGCTCGCAAAGTACTTGTATAAAAAGTATATTACGCCATTTGTCTCCAATCTGGGGAAACAAAATTTTTCCACAATATGTGGTTTTTAAATGCTTCGGCTTGTAACCTCGTATTTTTTTTCATATTTACTATAGAAATTATAATTTTTATTCCAACTTATTTTTATTCAATCGATTGCTGTATGTTAAATTTATATTGTTATCCCCGTAGTTTTTATGTACATTATATGATTTAGTTTGTTAATAAAATGATGAAAGCACATTTTGTAATGTTTGTTTAGATTTGAACTACACGAAATTTACACGTTTCTTTAAAATAGAGCTATTAATTTATTAGAAGTATAAATTAATTTATATAAAACAAGTACAATTTATGTATTTTATAATTACGCATATGTATTTTAATTACATTTCTTACCTATAGAACATTCTTTCCCAATGCTCAATTTATAAAGCTTGCACTATTGCATATTAGTTCTTTATTTATTTATTTTTTTGTTTACACAAAAAACTTTTTTAACAATAATTTATATAATACTTACAGCATAATTGTGAGAAAATAAGGTTGAATTCAAATACTTTGAACTGACATGCAATTAATGAGCATTTAAGTGAGATCCTTTTATGTAATTGAATCTATACTTCAACCTCTTGAATCAACTCAGGATTTCTGTTCTAGATAGGTGCAGAGTATTCAATTTACCACATTTATTGTCTATTAATTATAAGCATCACAATACTCTATTAGGTGAGAATGACAATCTCTGTATTCTAATTGTTAGCTAAAATAACATATCAGTTAGACTTTGATTGGTTCCATGCGATATAATATGTATCGTATGGAACTTTTGTACTACAAAATGTGTAATTAACGATCTATTATTCTGCCATTATTGAATCGTTCTTCATATGGAAATGATCCAGATTAAGAATTATATTACGAAGTAATTGTTCGGGATTTGGATCAAATTCTTCAGATTATGCTCACACACATACATATTTTGTTAAATATATAAGCGGTCATAAAACAAAACTTTAATACTTGTAAGATATAAAGGCCAATTAGAAATTCGTTTCAAGAGTTTAATGAAAGTATAATACGTGTTTCCCCCTTTTCAACGAATATTGAGTGTACATTTTAAAAATAATCCAATACAATATGTGAAAATAAATAAATATTACTAAGCATGCATTCCAGGCAAGCTTCATTATAAGTTATAAATACATTTTTGTGCGTAACTACATTTTCGTCTTTCACAAAAAATGATTTTATTTTAAAATATTTACTCAAGATAACTCCCTCCATTAAAGAAAACTATCGATTTATAGACATTAATCACCAAGAAATAGAAGAAATAAATTATTGGAAATAAAATGACATGTATTTGACCATTTTTAATATTTGTTGCATATTATTGTTGTAAATAAATTATTATGTATGTGATTGTTGAGTAAGTGATATTAGCTCATCTATCATTTACGACAGAGAAAAAAAATTGATAATATTCTGTGATATATATCCTATGTTGGAAAAGAGTTCCCTCACATAAGCTCAAGAACAATAAAATTTTTTTTAAATTATCACATTTTATGGGACTTTTTGAAAGAAAATAATTGAAATTTTGAGTTTACTTTCCAGTGTAGAAAAAAAGTAGATTTTGTTTTTAAAAAACATGGAGATCTTTTCATCAAATAGTGTGTTATCGTAGGAAATATATTCCTTTTTTTAAAAAAATGCATAAATTACGTCTGAAAAATTTACGTACCTTGAATTATGTGGTAGCAGAAAGAAATTCTACTTGCTACTTATGCAAATTGTCTAGGTATGCTGCTAATTACAAGGCTTTGGATAAATCATTTGATTTGATTACAGTTAAAATTACCAGTTTCGTTATATATGCCTTTAAAAAGTACCATAAGCGTTTATTGGAAGTATTGCATGTGATCAGCTTGTATCATAAAAATTGAAATATAATTAAAATATCTGTGAAAGTCAGGATTGATGTTATTTATGGGCCACTATTGCCCTGCTCTGGGTAGTTTGGTCACCTTTGATATAGGAGATGTTTTTAGTTTCATTAATAAAATATACATTTAAATTTAAAGGCAAACTATTTAAGATGCTCAAATGAGCTTATTTATTAATATAAATATTCAGTACATTTCAAAATTTAACTTCCTCAAAAACAGATTTTAGTTATGTAGATAATTTTGCTTTATTAGTTCGTAAAGAACTTTTGTGTAAATTAGCTTTCTTTGCTAAATTTCACATGGAAATTTCATTCGGGAACAAAGGCCTCATCAGAAACAATGTCCTAAATATACATTTAAATTTAACAGTGGTTCTATCGCTTGTAGTATAAATTGTACAGAGAGTTTAAGGTATCCGACTACCTAAAATTGTGAAATTTGCCAAACATTTACAAATAATTTTATGATTTTATTTTATATACCACCTTTGAAGTTTAAAAAAAATACAAAATTTATTATTTTCCATTCACTAGAACAAAAACTACAAGAGTTTTAGTAAAAGCAGATGCCATTACTTTATGCAAGATGTACGCTTTAAAACACGTTTTACTGGAAATGTGTTTTTTTTAAAATGCTCAAACGGTGACAGCGATTGCTCAAAAAGTTTTGAAAAAAATGTACTGAGATTCACTAAAATATTTTTTAATTAGAAATTCTTACAGCTTCATTTGGTTATACATTAACATTATAGTTTGTCTAGAAATATATAAATAAGAAGTGTAGCAA
Organism: Trichonephila clavata; assembly: GCA_019973975.1. Lineage (NCBI taxonomy): Eukaryota > Metazoa > Arthropoda > Arachnida > Araneae > Nephilidae > Trichonephila > Trichonephila clavata. The sequence goes on from BMAO01017275.1 coordinate 60,838, forward strand.
TTCTTATGTTGTTGATGACTTTAAAGCTTTTTCTTTATTCTGTAATTTATGTTTCTTACTGGTTATTGTGTGAAAAATTGCAAATTATTACTGATTGCTTATGCCTATTTTGCATGCAAGTAAAGTATCATTCGCGTATGGCAAAGTCTTTTTGATTCAAACGGGATAAAATGCATTTGCTTCAAGTCAATTTAGATATATTGCATACTATTTTTTGTAACATCTATAGTTTATTATCATTCAAAATGTGATTATTAGAAATAAAAGAAAAACACATTATATTTGAAAAATAAATACAGACACACCTAATAAACAACAATAATCTTTAAAAACAACATTTGTTTTTATTTTTTAAAAATAAATAGACTTCTTCCTTATTAGCAAATTTATTTTAAGAAAGAAAAAAAGAAAAAGAAATAAAAAGGAGAAAAGAGTTTTAAAAATATGTGTAAACACTGCTTTTTTTATAATTCATTATAAAATTAAATGCAGATTTACTGCATTACATGAAATTAATATATTTATGTCATTGAGCAATTTTTTTAAATTTTAAATTCTGTTGGATTTTGAATGGAAGTATAATTTTAATTTAAAACACAATTTCAGGCTGAATGCTGCAGCAGCATGAGTTGTAACAATGTTTACTATTCATTAAGTTAATTATATTTTAATTGGAATTTATCCGAATTTTGCATTTTAAATAAACCTTGTCTCTAATTGAAGAAGTATTATTACCTGAAATAATTTTGATAATATTGAATCGAAGAAAAATATATTACAATCACAACATTTTCTTGACACTACATCATATTTTGGATCTTATGAATATTCAAATTTTTAGAAATTCTTATTAGTGTTTCAATCAGTTTCCTATTTTTTTTTAAAATTTATCATTAGATTGATTTAAAAGTTAGCTAAAAGAAAGAAAAAAATGAACTCGTTACAGCAAAAGTTATTGGAAAGTCTGATAAAATCTACGGTATCTATTCATTTTTTCCAAATTGTCCTATTTAAAAGTAAGAAATTGATTTGACTTGATTTGAAAATTAATTTTAAAACGTCAGTTTCATTTTGATTTCCCCATGAAAAGGGAGAAAAGACAAAACTTATTTTATAAAATATCTTTTTCTTTCAAGGTGCCCTCATCCTAAATTGCATTTGAATTTCAAAATTCTGACGTATTATTCTATTTGAAGAGTACTTAATCTAATGTGAATTAGATATTGCATTTAAATTTAAAATACCTTTTATATCAAACGTCTAAATTTATTTACTTTATTCATTAGAGCTCTTAGAAAAACATGACACATTTTTATCCATCAATGCTTTTTAAATATTTCTTTTCGTTGGGTAAATGTTAGTACTTTGCACGCGCACAGTATTGCATTTTTCTTACGCCAAATGATGCATTACATTTTCATCCGTTTTTCATAAAGGTCATATTAAGTTTCATTAACTTTAAAATCATTGTGATAAATGAGAACGCATTTCTATTTAAAATAGTTAATGCTCGGATCTTTCTCTTTAGATATAAATTTTAACATTAGTGTTGTTTTTAAAAGTGATTAAATTAATTATTACGGTTTTCAGTACTAGAGTGACATTAGTAGCTCAGTGCTTATGTCTGTTGCAATGTTGTCGATTCCTGGATTCCAGTTCTAGTACTAAAAAAATCCCGTCTCATATATGGGATGAAACACGTTAAATTTGTCAAAGTGGGGGGTGAATGCATATTATTTGCTCGGATGTCCCCTGCGTAATCTAAACTATCCGTACAAGGTTCGTCTTTGATAAGTGCTGCAGGAGACAGCACTCCCCCAGCCCAAATAACCCAGCACGCTCCATTCTGCCAAGTCCCAGATAAAATCAGCAGTTGAAAGATGAAACTGTCAGCGACTGTAGAGGCTCTCTTTGGGCAAGAATTCGGAGAGCCTCGTTTCCAGAGGCCCCCTCTATCACACCTACTCCGTGCAGTTAGTGTAACAGCTTTTAGGATGAGGACAGAACACGATTATCTTGACGTACACCTTCACCGCATCAATGTCCTACCAACACCAGAGGGCCAGCTTTGCGGCTACGGTACTAGGAACGCTGAACATAGAAGGACTTTCTCTGCTCTAGACCACAGTAAAAACTATCAAAACAGCATTTTCAAGGAGGCCCATCTCTACTGGTCAGTGTGTCACCTAATTGCCCAACAGCCAAGGGTGGGTGTTAGCTAAGAAGAAGTTTGTCGAAGTTCAAATTTCTCACATTTGCATTATGTTTAAGTTTGCGAAAAGGTGTCGTATTCCTTTCTTCGCCAAGAATCAATTTTCTGAGGTCAATTGTTAATAATTCTGGTATATTTGTAAGGTCTGGAAATAAAGAATCAAATTATAGTCCCAGAATAAAAATGTGCAAGAACGCTTATTTTTAGGCCCTCACTGCATTGCATCTTGAACACTTTTACGAAAATCTAGGAAAATATTTGATATATGTAATCAAAACATTCACTTAAAAACTAACACTTCGTGAAGTAAGGTTTTAATCAGAGCAAAATAGAACAAACATTAGCATGCGTATCAAAACACATAATTACATTTTCTGAAGATAATGTATTAAAGATTTCTTTTTCCCAAACTTAAACCTTACAGAGTTTTGTCTGAATAAGATCTAGATTTATTTTTAAGTCTTGTTGCACCCTGTCATCCAGCGAGTCAGATAAGGAAAATATTCCAGATTTCTGTGGTTGTGTGTGTGTGTGTGTGAGGGATTTGTTGATAAATATTGCCTCTTCTTTCGGATTAAAAAATGTATCTTCCTGTTTGTCTTCTTTCGCAGCCTCAAATCGTAACAAGGACCTTGCCTTCTTTCGTTCTAAATGTAGTTTATTGAAGATAAGTATACCGGGCTAGCTGGTCAAGTGAGTGCTAGTCAAGCTAAGAAACCCTTTTTAGCTCAACATACTGTGAGTTATTATACCTGAAATCACTAAGAAATTGAAATTTGCAGTATACATGCGAGAAGATTAGCAAAGTGACGATATCTGATCTACATTATGTACTTTAGTAAGAAGAAGTAATTTCTTTTGAAAGCGCCCCTCCCGCCTTTTTAATCAATCGTTGAATGTTTGCTTTTGGGGAAAACTCGATGTTTTTTTTATTATTTTTTAGATATTGTAAGTGTGTTTTCGATAGCAATTATCATGGATAACATAAAAAAACATATACCTAGTGACGAAGAGGTATATCCCATGTTTAACAAATGTTGTTCTTCTGATTCCGAAAATATTGACAAACCAATCAGCTTGCTTCATCTTATATTATTTGAAAGATAAAATTTGAATGTTGACAATTTTTTTAAACATACTGAAAATGTATCAACAAGGAATCAGGATTAAACACATAAAATATTACCAAAAACAGTATTTTAAATATTTAATTTTTATTTTTATGTATGTGGTCCATATACCACATCTCTGAATTTATGAAAAAAAATAATATTACTTTTTTATTATTATAACGATACTATTTAAAAAGAAGAAACGAGTCTTACAGTAGTCGCATACGAGGTGTAACATCTGACAGGTTATCGTGGTAAATTCGCAATAGCAATTTAAGTCCTGAAAAAAAACGAATCGAGTATGATTGGAAATAATTTTCTATGGAATAACTATATCTTTAATGAAAATGTTATTTGATTAACACAAGGAGTATCGCAATTTTTGATGTGTAACATCTTTACTCTCGGTTGCTGGATATTTGTTGGGGTGATTTCGTGAAAAGGGACGGAAATGCGTAACAGGAAGTCGGGGATAGTGCGCGCTGTTTGATTTGACCAATTCAGCGCATTGGGGGTGTCTTCGCTAGCCTCGTCTCGGGTCTACCTTTAGTAGCAATTAGGGTCCCGTAGACAGAAATTCCAACTCTAAAGCAATGAAAGCGCCCTCTTTTGGGAGGGGAATGGGGGTTTCTAAAGGAAAGGCCAAGTACTCATGTAGTACTGGTCTTAATGATCGAAGGTAAATAGTTCCTTCATAAAAGATAAATTATATGCCTTTTTTTCTTAATTTTCTATATTTTCTCGACTTTGAAATAAATCCATGCTATTATTTTTCCAAATTTGCGCTTACTTTATTAAATTTTCTGATGATTATCTTCTGACAGCTGTCATGATGAAAGAAAATGGCATCACAGAATCATACAATCCTCTTCTACAACAGTTGAGAGAGATATTCTGTTTGTTTCCAAGTGCAATCCGAGTTCGAGACCTCTTTCCCAGTCTATTTTTGTTCTTTGAGGGTCCAGTTTACAACCAGCTTTAGGACTATTTATATGAAAACCGACCCCTCTTTTACTGCCCAACCCATGGTGCACGTACATAAAAACTGGCGGACATTCTAGTTATACAAAGCAACTGCTTTTTTTACGCTGTTTCGTTTATGTCTGAGAAACATCAGTTTTTCATTTCTTAGATCTACAATGATAATTAATATCTTCAACGAGTACGAAATAAGGAATATTCCGAATTTTGTACAGTAATTAATTTTATACAAATATCAGTTTTAGCTAAGACAGAAACCTTTATATATATATATATATATATATATATTTCTATTCATTCAAAACAGTTTTCTGTGATATTTCTCAATATTAAATTGCATCAAAATCATTTTTTAAACAGTTTAATGACAAGAGGAATTTATAAGAATAATGGAATGAATAGTGTAATGTGATTTAAATTATTTTCTTTCCTGAAATATTTCAGAACAGTTCTTTATTCCCGATTCTGTTCAAGAGTTTTATTTAAAAACGTTTTAAGACATATAACAAAACAAATCTTATATAAATTTAATAAAGTACAGTGGCGTAACAACCAATGGGCTAGGTGATGCCGTGCACCGGGTTCCTCGCGCCTTGACCACCAAGCAAGTCGAACTTGCGATAATTTCTCCCATAATTGAGATATAAATATAAAAGATTGTTTCATAGCTCTGGGTATGGTTAGTCAATATATTGGGGACATATGTGCGGAAGAATGCTTATTTGAAAATGGACAAACAGTCATTTTGGTGGTTGCATACATTTCTCCGAATCAAACAAAAAAATTAAAAATTCCCTGCATTTTGTACTTTTACCGTATACCGAAGGTGGTTCTGCTCTTTAAAAAAAAAAACTATCTCTCGCTTCCCATGATTTTGAGTGGGGATTTTAACGTTAACTTCAGTTTGCCAGAAGCTGAGCCGCTCATAACTTTTCTGAAAGATGAACTCAAGCCCGAAATTAACACAAATCGAAATGTTTCAACAACTAACAGTGATACTGTTATTGACGCCATTTTTCAACGGTTTTTAAATACTTTGAAATCACAAGTATATGTGTCATACTTTAGTTTTATAAATCTATTGTCTCCGCTCTTCCCCAAATTGAACAAAAATAAATATTTTTGTTAAAAAACTGCATTACTCCTTGTGTTAAATAAATAAAATTTTCATTAAAGATATAATTATTCCATATAAAATTATTTCCAGTCATACCCGATTCATTTTTTTGGGATTAAAGTCACTATTGCGTATTTACCCCGATAACAAGTCAGATGTTACACATCATATGCGACTACTGTTAGAGACTCGTTTCTTTTTTTTCTTCAAAATTAATTATTCTTATTTAATTTGGGAAAGAGCGGTAATGTTAACTTATGATAACTAAAATATGACATATATACTTGTGATTTCAAAGTATTTATAAACCGTTGAAAAATAGCGTCAATAACAGTACCACTGTTAGTTATCGAAACATTTCAATTTGTGTTTATTTCGAGCTTGAGTTCATCATTCAAAAAAGCTATAAGTGGCTCGGCTTCTAGCAAACTGAAGTTAATGTTAAAATCACCACTCAAAATCATGGGAAGCGAGAGACAGTTTTTTTAAAAAAGAGCAGAACCACCTTCGGTATATGGTATAAGTAAAATATGCAGGAAATCTTTAATTTTTTGAACCGTTTAATTCGGAGAAATGTATACAACCACTGAAATCACTGTTTGTCCATTTTCAAATAAGCATTCTGCCGCACATATGTCCCCAATATCTTGAATAACAGTACCCAATCCACTTGTTTGACGATAAGTAATATCCATATGATGAGCCACAACATGCGAGTTGTTCTGTTTGCAATAGATCACAACACCAGCTGCTCTGTGGCCCGGTCGTTTAAATTGTACGCAGCAATCGAAGCCAGGTAACGAAACACGTTCGTCATTATCTAACCACGTCTCTGCCAACATGAGTAACGAGCAATTTTTTGAAATAACGTCGAAATCTGTTTTGTGAGCGCTCAGACTTTGACAATTGAGCGTAAGGATCGCAAGTTTATCCTTGGTGAAGTCTACTAAGACTTGCTGGTATATGCAGATTTAGAGTCAAGCGCAAACAAAACCGAGTTTTTGAATTAGAATATTTTGAAATGCTAAATTTAACAATATAAAAAAGGCTGGCGGCTTGATGGCTACTAGAGTTGGATATATCTTTACAAGATCCAGCTAAAGGACTTAGCTTCTTCTCTGATCCTAAAGTGAGAAAACAAAACAAAAACAAAGATTCCAAGGCCTAGACCACGGGAGGGGGGGTCCCTCCCGAATGTAGGAGAAAAAACAGAACTTCACTGCGAGTGTAGCGAAGAGGCACCACCAAGCGCGCTGATTGGTCAAATTAAATAGCGCGCGCTTCCCCAACTTCCTGTTACACATTTCCGTCTCTTTTCCCGAAATCACTCCCACAAATCTCCAACAAACGAGAGGAAAGTGTTACACATCAAAAATATAAATAAATAGAGTGACATCTATAGGCAATGATCTCGTACTTCTGAATCACTTTCAAGTCATAAAGACCAGATTTATTTTAGTGCTACATTCTACAAACTGGCAAATAACATCATTGCGAAGAATTTGAGAATGTGGCTCTATTTTACCATGTATGTATTATCTTCTGTATATGGCACGTTTTCAGTGTGTTACCTAGATTCAAACCAACATCAGACGCAATATCGGGCAAGAGTTTTTATGACCATGATCTCTTGACTAACGCAGTACTACAATTAACTACACATCGCGTAAGCTTAAGTTTTTTATTTAACAACCCGTATACTTTTTTCTGATAAAAATATTTTTATGATTGCGAGATTCACATACATGGTTTATTCCATTCGTAAATGATAAGCTGATTCCCACCATTTTGAAGGGTATATAAGGCACCTCCATGTGCATTATATTTTCATCCTATTCGTTGATTGAGAAATTCTTATGTTGACATAGTGTAGTTACAGATTCAGAGAGTGACTAAAATGAAAAAAAATCCCCACTCTATTATTTAGAAATAAGAACCCGTCTACAGCCATTCTTTTCATGGATCGAGTGTGACATCTGCTAGCCACTAATTGTTTGTCTATATATACGACACTTACATTGCATTTAATTGCATCATAATAAAAAAAAATTATTTTCACCAAAGCCTTCATTTGCAGAAACCCATTTATTCCATTCAATTTTATTATTATTATTATTTTGTTTTAGTACAGAATGTTTGAGTTTTAGATTATATTACTTCAATTCTGCCAATAAATTTACATTTTTGCAGAATAATTTGTATTTTTCTGCTTTGCGTATACTCTACATTTGTTTAAAGTAACGAAATAAATAAAGTGTTTTACTTGCTTTGAATTTACTCCCTGTCGTGTATTTGTATAAATAAATTGTTGTTTAAATAAATCAAGGTAAAAATGGTAATTTCTTAAATTAAAAAGTACTGTATTGAAAATAAAACAGTCAAACAATTAAGAAAGTGAAATCTAACAAACATTGTTCATTTAGTTTTAAAAATTAGAAACGAATACATACACATTTCAAAATAGCTTGTTTCATAATGTAAAATGAAAATTAAGGTCACTAAACCTTTTGGTTTGAAGCAAAAATGGATAAAAATGAATCACTTACACATAAAGTGATGCACATAATTTATTACGTATGCTTTAAAAAGAAATAGCTACTTTCAAAATGATATTTACACAATACATTCTTTTCTCTACCGGATTAATCCAAACTTTATTTCCTCATTCGAGTTAAATTATGTAGATAGTATTATTTGTTAGACATAAAAATCATAAAGGTGAAAACTGAATGTCCCGGTTTGTTGGTTTTTCCCATTCATTGTTCCTTAGATGAATAGAATCCATTCCTGGATCAAAAACAAAAAAAAAACAAGCAACTTTGCATTTTACTTATCAAAACTCTCGTTAACACAGATATATACCGATTTTTTCTTCTTTATGAAACATCTTTATTAAGTACACAAAACAATCAATAATAAAGGGACTAATTTATTTAGAACTAATAAAGGGATAGATTGAAACACGCATTTAAGTAATTTATTAAGATGTTGTATTAAATAATCATTTTATAGATTCAAATATAAACGCTAGAAAGCTCAAAATATTTAGATTCTTGAAAGTTGAAACGGGCCGTTCTCGAAGAATTTTTTTGCGTACGTACATAATGATTTTCTTTAAAATAGTGTTTATAGTTTTTGATAAAATAATCTTCATATTTTACACTTGAAATCTAATTAATCATGAGAATTTAAATTTATAAAAAATAAGAAATTTAATAGTTTGCTAAAGCAAATTTGAAGAGAAATACTATTGTTTACACAGATAAATTTTTCAAGCATTATTCATGTATTTAATTACGTTTCTATGGTAATAAACCAATACATTATGACAGCGTTTCTTAAACTGTGGGGCTCATCCTCCCTTGGGGGGGCGTGCCAACTCTTTGAGGGGGGCGCGAGCATATTGAAAAGTAGAAAACAAAATAGTATTTAAAAAATATTAATTTACTGTAAGTAAACAAACAAAATACATTCTGACATAATACAAAGTAAGATACACATTTAAACTGATATATGTATATAAATAATGTATCTTATACTTAATTCATCAACGACAAATTAAGAACAAGTTTAATAATTACCAGTGGCCCATGGGACTGTCACATATATAAATATATATACAAAAATTAACACTTATCTTGTTAATTTGTACGATTTATAATTAATCCCTTAACTGCCAATTCAAAGATATGCGATTCGCTTTCCAATGCCAACTGTTTTCCACGCATGTGATGGTGTAGGGTGCAGGAATATAGAAGTAAATAATGTGAAATAAGTAAATCCTTCACAAACATTGCCAAGGTCCTTTTATTGCATTCCAAAACCTTTGGAATAAGTATATGGATAGCAATGCACAGAAAAGATCCCACTTCGGAAAGGCGTATATATATGTACGGGAAAATTAATGCTTTGTCTTAGTGAGACTTTTATATACGACGGGTCACTTAACAGATTAATGTTGTGTCGTATTTTTGCGTCAAAGTTTAGTATTATTGAAATTAATATATTGTTATTGTACGAAGGGGGCGCGAAGAGAATTTTGATGGAATATTGGGTCACCAATGTTGAAACTTTGAGAAACAGTGTATGAAAATAATTTTGAATATCCTAGGAACAAACAACCTCACATTCCAAATTATCATCCTGTGCATCGTATTCAAATTGTAATTGATCCGATTTTGTGGTTAATAATTTTGTTGGAAACTGAACAAGCTAACAAACATCCCCCCCCCTTTCCATTGTGCATCCTGGAGGACAATTTCACATTTTTATTGAAGCGTTTATTACTCACTGTGTTTGTGTAAACAAAAGTATTAAATGAATAAAAGTCGCTTGCATGATGATAATGATATGCAAGTGGGCTGCGAAATCAAGCATAATATTTGACATTGACTTAAACCAAACATCACTGAAATAATTAATTTTGTTAGAGGTACACTCTCTTTTAGTAAATATAATGGAACACTTAATAGGCGAATAAGTGGTTGCAAGAACAAGATAATTTAGTTTTTAATGCTTGCAGTTTCATCAAAGCTTCTAACAAGAAATTATATTTTCATGAAATAAAACTTTGAAATAATATTGCAAAACCTTTTCTTCTACTAAATAACTTCCCCGATAACCAAACTAAGAATTTCTTGAAATATGCTAACAAAGTTAAGAAACTTATAAATGCATTTCATAACCATTTCTCTGTATCAGAAAATATGATAACACGTGGAAAATATTTCCATGTCCATTTTATGTTGTCGTGGAAAGCGTTCCTCAAATTTTGAAAAGTGAAGTTAATTCATTTACGGTGTAACACTGAAACGAAATAAATTTTAGCGTCCACATATATTATATTACTTTTACATCTCCATTTACATTACTTCCGAGAGATATTACAACTTTAAAAACACAGCACTATGACTTTTAAATGCTTTTTAATCCATACGTAAACCTAATTCTTCTATCAGAGATGAAATTAATATTGTTTTTCGCGTGCATCTTTAACTGATGTAAATTCAGAAATCCAAATTAGATGTGCAATGTCGAATAGAAATATAGATCAACACAAATTTTAAAAAAATGATGGAAAGGATAAATAAATATGTCATTAATTCTGAAGTAAGTCTTAGTTGCATTGCATAATTGCATGTAATTGTTTTTAACTCATTTAGTATTTGCATTACATTATTTTAAAGGAATGTTTTTCTAATGTGGAATCCACTGTAATCCCCGTAAGACTATTTAAGTTTTTCAGGTCTGGCATAACTATTTTACTGTTTTTTAGGTGAACTCAATTAAATTATTTTAATTATTTTGACGTGAAGTAAATTTAAAAGCTATATTACTCATTGATAAAAGGGCAATGTTACTCAAAGAGGCAAATCATTGTATTGCTCCTAATATGACCTAGCCTGTTGAATAAAACACGTTGGAATACAATTGTATCAGAAAAGAATTTGAAGGGGTAGCTTACCAAATCATCAAATGTTTACTCGCATATATAAGAATCTTTATGAACATGATTCCACTACAATAATGATATAGAATACTTGACAGCCATTATCAATATGAACAAACATATTAGAAGGTAATATAGGGATCTGAAAACCATCTTCTGTATACAGTCCCCTGCCGTTCCAACATATTCATCTCTTGCAATTATTAGTTGTAATCTGTACAAAAGCCCTTCAATTCTTCCAACTCTCAAAAAGGCCACTAACTAAGCTTAGAAGATTATGTCTTTCATAATTTACCTTTATCAACTTAGCTGTTACAGGAAAACATTTACTCAATATGTCAAGTTTATTTCAATTTTTAATTACCTTGATTTAAAGATTTCAAATTTGCGTAGCTTAAGAATTTCTTATTAACTTCGCAAAGTTTTATTACAAAGTCAGATATTAATACCTAAAAATAAAGTTTGTGTTAGCAATGAATGTGTGTAAGTGCCTATGAGCAAAATGCAAAATTATACATTAATAAAGTTAATATAAAATGGGTGACTAGTTTCTTAAAAACAGCTCTACATTTAAATTTCATTAGTCCTAACAATATCTGTTATCAATAGTAATTCCAAGCGTTGTTGTGGGACTAAAAATTAAACCTATTTCACTCATACATCTATTTTTTACTCAAGTTTTTAAAAAAAATATTATGGTTAATTATATTTTTTATCTCTGAACTAAACGCCTTTTTAGCTAATTTTCTCATTTTATAATTCAATAGTTTTATTCAAATTCCAAATATTTCTTCAAATTTGTTTTTAAAAAAGTATTTATCATTGTATATTTATTCAAGTTTACTAATGTATATATTTAAAAGTAGAAACACAAGTTATATTTCATGAAGTTAAATATTTCGTGTTGTCTGTAGTTAATTCTCATTAGATGGTGTTCCAATAATTATAAGGGGAAAATATTTTTCATACATTGTTTGATTGTAAAACAACCTTTTCCGTGATGAAATCGTGATCTATGCATGTGTGAGAGATACTATTTAAAGCTAAGAGAATGGAGCTCTTGAGAGGAAAATAGTACATAGTAATTGGACATGCTATTCTTATATAGATTAATGAATAGTTTGTATTTGAATCATACATGATCCCCTGAAAAAGAGTTTAATCGTACTCACTCCCCCCATTCCTCCGGTATGTTGCCTCACAGAAACTGAAGCACTTTGTATTTCTAATCCCTTTTATTCACATAGTATCACATTATGTTGTATACTACAGATTTTCATTTCATCTCATAGATTTGTTCCGAATTTTTCATTTTGTAATTTTTCCTCTTTGACAGTAAAATCAGTTTCGCCATGGTATATTCACGGAAAATTATCATTTTATTGTTTACTTTCTTATTTAGAAGTATAATTTGTGCTGTGTTTTCAGAATTATAATTATTTATTTCAGAATTTAAAAATTAAAAATTTTATTATAATAGTATATCGGAGTTTAAAACTGATTCTACGTATTGTGGTTAAAAATTACGAATTTGTTTAAAAATTATTTAATTAAAACACGATACAATAAAAGAACATTTAATGAATGCCACACAAAAGTTTTTCAAGGAGATGGAAGGGCTCTAAGGTCGGAAGTCTAGGATTCTCGTATCATGCCTCTAATCTCCACCAAACATATTATTTTGATTTTGTCGATATTGGGAAAAAAACAGTACAAATAAATTAGTGGATTAATGATTAGCATTAATTAAAAATAAATTTTTAGTAAAAATAATTAAATTTTACGTTTAAAATATATAGGATAATTATAAATAAAAAAATCGAGGGCTAGGGGGGAGCCCGGACCCGTGGACCTTACCCCCTTGTGTGCGCCACAGATGTCAATCATCACTGTTGTCAGCATTTTATCTTTATATTGTTACGATTGTCTTGTACTTTACAAAAAAAAAAAGATATACAAAAATATTTTTTCATCTGATAATTTATTTTTAACTGGTTTTTTTTCTTTCATTTCCTTTTTCAAGAACAATAATTTTGCGCTACAGTGAGATTGATGTCAGGTTAAATTATTTTAAGAAATATATGTATTTATTTACACTGGATACATAAAAAGTAGCATCACGATTGCACAACATTAATTACATATACATTTTGATAACGTAACGAACTCTCGTCCGTAGAAATGTGAGGATGTTCTAAAAAGGAAGAGACATTATAATACAATAAACAATGTTATTATGACCATCAAATCACTAACTAAATTCTACTTCAGCTAGTACAGCTATCATGTTAGTTACTAATTTAAAAATACACAGAAATAATTTCAATTCCTTTTGTGCAAAATATATCCTCAACAATACGAAGCATCTTAAAATGACCCATCGGTTCCTTTCACCGAACCCCTAATTTCAAGTATTAATTCTCTAACTCCGCATAGTTACAATATTCAAGCATTCTCTGACTTCTCTCTTCTCTTGACTTTAAAAAGCACCTATTATTAACATAAATCGTGGTTCCTTAAAAGAATGCGTTTTTATAATCATACAACGTTAAAAAGATATTTTTCCTAGAGAATTAGTAAAATTCCTGAATAGAACTCATTACAATATCACCATAAAGTGATAATACAAGCTATACTTACTCTGTACTGTGTGTTACTTCTGTATGTGTATTATATTGTGGGTTACTGCTAAATGTGTGTTATACTGTGTGTTACTTCTGTATGTGTGTAATGTGAGAAATTGTTGTTTTAATAATCAAATTTTTATGTAGTTTAAACGTATTGTATCATACTATGCCAATATTTTTTTTTTAAATTTCTTATATTCTGTTTAAAATTTCATTATAATTTTGTTTTTGCAATAAGTTATCTCAGGTCAATGTTATAGTACCATAACAATCTTTTAAAACCGGAAAAATATTTTATAGATATCTAAATCATATTGCCTCCTAAAACTTTCTTTGAGAATTTAGTTGCTGATTATATAAAAATTCTACATTTTAAAGACAGTATACAATAGATGGTGAATTCTCACAATACTTGAAACCTGACTATACTAGAAATTTATTTTTTGCGAAAGCTTTAGCATTCCTTGTCGAGGAGTATGGAATACCAAAGCACTTCTGAATTCGACTTAGGAAGAATTGTGATTTATAGGGAGTATTGATTCGCCTTTGATAATGTATTGCTCGTGTTCGATGAAATCTAGGCACAGTGATGCGAATGTGAAATGGGTGTTTGGAAGGGAGATAGCCCAATAGGAAATATTCATCAGTTTCATCACACAACCGTATGAGAGCGTTTGCATGCTACGTGCATGCCAATGATGTATTACACTGACACATCGAAAACCCTAGAGAAAGATTTAGAGTATATTGCACAGCAATCTCTGTCAGAGTTCGTTCTATTCAAGGGCATCTGCCACAGAGTTGAATATTAACGAGACTTGCTGTGATGTTTTAAACTTTGACTTAGCGCCTCAGCCTACGCTACTGCATCTTACAGCCATTTACACCTTATGCTACTGTAATTTTGTATTTTATTTCGGAAATGAAGCAATGAAAATCGTGGCATTATATTTTAAGACGAATCACAATGCTGTTTTTAAAACTTCGATGGTCACATTTATGTCTGGTAGCAACTTGGGAGTAGTTGCAATAAAAAACAAAAACCATACTACTTCGGGTATTTTATTTGAGTTTAGACACTATTTGTTCTATTCACGCTGGACTAAATAATACTTCTGATCTGACATTAACAGTTTGGTTTACCTAAAATGTCATAATTGTTGCATTTGAATAATAAAAATATTTTATAATAAAAATAGGTTACTCTCTCTCTCTCTTATTTAGTGGTTAAGTTCCCGAAATCATGGCCGGTGTGTCAAGAGTTCATTCCTTAGTACCACTGAAGCTTGTTTAGATGCCCTTAAGCGGTCAATTATTTCCCCAAACTTTTCCAAAAAGAGGCCCATATTTTATTGCATGCAACTAAGCATCATACTTAATATAATGTGAAATTAAAAGCAGTTTATTTTAATTTTAAATTTTAAAGTTTTTACACATTTTTATTTTATAATTGTGGACTACAACAGCTCTTAAAAGCTTCTTCTTAAGAATATTTCATATATCTTAAAATAATTTCTCCCATACGTTCAAGAAAATTCCATGATTACGACTCTCTTTCAAACAGTTGAGGATTTTGTGTATTGTACATATATATATATATATGCACACACAATTTGAAACATGGTGTAATACTAAGTCTTACATTGTGATGGAACAGAGATAGCATCGACTTTTTCAATTATCTTTCAATTTAATTTTTTCTCAAGCAACAAATTGCACATTTCGTTTCCAATTACTGTTATTTATCGAATACTTTCAAGAATCTAAATGTCCTCATTCACTGAAAAAATCTCTTTTACCCCAAAGAAAATCCAAATGATAAGAATTTCATTATCGTGGACAAACTGCATCTCTTAAATAATTTCCACTGTAAGGATAAAACATATGTGTAAAGCAAAGATAGAAAGAAGAAAGTATCAATGTTCGTACAACGTATAAGCAAACCGGTTGCAACCAGCTTTCCGTAACCCGTAAGGTACACGGCAATGATTCTCAAAATGTAGGGCGTGCCCCTCTAGAGGGGCATGATAACCCTACTTGGGGGCAAAAGCATATAAAATTCGAAAATAAAGGATTTTTTTTTGAAAAAAAGTATATATAATTTAAAAGTAATTTACTGAAAATGTTTATTACTTAAAAATAACATAAACAAAACTTAATGCTTGTTTTCATATATTGTACGGTTTATAAATAAGGTATTATTGCAGCTTTAGCACGCGCCAAAGAATAATAATATTGCATTCAATACATTGCTATTATATGGGGAGGGAATGCAAAAAATCATGATTGTGAAAATTAGATCGCAAATACTGGAAGTCTTAGAAGCACTGGTGTTCAGGCAAAGCAGTTAAGCGATTACGTCAGACGAGGTGCTAAATCCTACCTTCTGTGTGGAAGTTTCTAGAGGGAATTGCCAATTCCAGTGTCAGCCATCGTGTTCCTTTATAGTGAATCTTAATAAACATTCACTCACTCACTCAAAGCATAGTAAAAGGTAATAATTTTAGGTCAATGCCATAACATATTTAATTTTAGACCTTTAAAAAAACTTAACTAGTCGTCTTTATTGTAATTTAATAATGTCTTTGTGGTACCAATTCTCTCTCTGTCTCTTCCATAATACGAGGGTTGATCAGAAAACAATGTTACAAGCCGCAGCATGTGAAAAACTACATATTGTGGATAATTTTTCCCCAGATGTTGCTACTTGTCATACAGCTGGTTTGCGTGTAGCTAGTGAAAGTTCCCATACGGTTCAGGACGATTGAAATGGCAAGACTCTTAGGAAATTAGTCCCATTTGGAAATGCAAGCCGTGATTCAATTTGTTTGGTCAACGAATGCGTCCGCATCTGCAGTGAGCAGGAAACATGTAGAGAGAAATTGTGTCACTTTTTGCAATCAGGAAGACATGATGGCGAGAACCGCAATATGATCGGCAGTTGCTGTCCAAGTTCCTCAACGACAGAAATCAACACGGCACGAATTGAAGAAATTATTCAAAATGATCGACTGTTAACTCTGCGGGAAATCTCGTTAGACCTGGTACTGAGCTATGGTACCGTGCAAAATATCGTTTTTGATGTGCGAGATAATCCACGACAGTATTGTGAAGACATCCGTCGAGACTTGGTTCAATGGACAGGGACCTGATTTCTACAAAGACAGGTGAAACAAGTTGGTTCTGCGTTCTAATAAATGCCTAAATAGGCTTAATGATTATATCGAAATAGGATAGGCACGAATTCCTCTAAATTCCTTTTTTTGTTTTCTGTCTAGTAATAATAAATATTTTTTTTTGTCTTGTAACCTGTTTTTGTATCAATTCTCGCGTAGAACCAAAAATATGCAGACTGTTAGTAGATATGATGTCTCTCTCTCAAATGTTGCTAATATTTCATTTTCTATCTTTTATTTGATTTAAAAATAAAAGCCAAAATATTCGAAATGCAAATCTTTGAATTTTTAAGTATATTGAACGTTAGTTTTGTTAAAACATCTTAGAACTGATTGATAAAGAACTCACACTTAATTTATCTTCTAGATAAAAAAAATCGGATGGATTAAGCAGTCACTTTTTTTTTGCTAAAAGGAATTACTTTTAAGTGGTACTAAATTACTGTTGTTAAGCATATTTAAAGTTGTAAAACACTGCTAATTCTTTTAAACATAAAAAGGCAAATTTAATGAAGCTTGAACTCCGATTTGGAGAATAGCTTTTCAGGAAAATTATATGCTTCAATAATTATATTTCTGTTTTAAGAAATTCTATTTAGAGCGAAGAAAAACATTTTTTCAACACTTGACTTTTGTAACAATAGTTCCATAAAAACCATAAATATCTTAAAGTTTAGTTGAAAATGGGATTTGCAGGATTTTTTTTATTTAAATAAATATATTTTCTGTATCAAAAACAGTATACATTTAAAGGATTATTATAAGTATTAGTAAACAATGTTATTAATATTTCACGCATTATGTTTTTTTCTGCAAATTTAACAAAAAATATTATTAATCGTATTAATATTTGATTTACCACTTTTATTTACATCTTAATCTTTAACTGTAAGTTATTTTGATGAAAAAAATATTTAAAAGCTCAAAAATTTGAAACGAAGTATTATATATATGCTTATTTGTAAATTATTTGCCAAGATAGAAAAACAAAATGTGGATTTTCTGTATAAAAGGATTTACTATTTAAAGTTCTTCTGAGTAATCTTCTTGATAATCACACAATTAAAAATCTTTGTTGTTTCCATGGAATTTATACTTCCTTATTTTTCTTTCATTATCTCTTTTGAACTTATTTATTTACATAGAGGTTTTGAAGCTTTCTAAAAACGTTTACGACATTTTTTAAAAGACTGAATAACATTAGAGTTTATTCTTAGAAAGAGGGAGCAATGTACTTCTTTTGCAAACTTATTAAACACTTTAAAAATTTAACGCTCACCAAGAAACAAAACAAAAAAAGTTGTCTTCATGGAACTATTTTATTACGTTTTGGGTAAATATATAACTAATTGAATATTTGAAAGGTTTCTTAGTCAGAAATTTTTGTTTTACAGCAAACAAAATTTTATTAAAATAAAATGTGTAAAAAAATAAACTGCATCTAGTAAAAATAATTCCATCATTTTTTAATAAATTATAATAGCTATTTTTTTAAGAAAACTAATATTTTTCATTTGTATTCCCATTATGAATATAATTTACATAGACCAGATTAACTCAATTTAAAGGAAAGTCTAAAATTCTCTTTTCAGAGTAGCACATTTTTTTAAAATCGAAAAAAAGGACTAACAGTTTTTAAAGAAATCAGTTTTTGACTTCAACAAATTTCATTTCTTTTCACGGAAACGTAATTTGCTTTTAATGAGGAAAAAAAACATTATCTGAAATAAGAAAAGGAAACTTCAAATTAAATTTTACTCCAATTAGCAATTTTAAAAATTAAAAAAAAAAACTCAAGTGACTTTTTATATTTTTTTAGTGAACCATTAAACTTATTTATAAAAATTAGTATGAAAAGAAATCACATTTAAATCAGTATAAGGTAACAAAACTTGTGTGTTTTACAGAATAGATTTGATATAAAAATCTGTCTATGTCTCCTACCTCACGATGCATTTATGAATTATTTTTTCCTATTATAAGTCACTAATTTTCCCTATAGATTCATTACATAAAAATGAAACATTAGAAGATTTTCTTTTAAATTTAAAGCCACAGAACTCTTCTAATTTCCTGATCAAAACACAAAAGTTAAGATAAATTTACCTGGAATTATTATTGCTTACAGAAATGCACCTATATGAATCTAAGTTTTGAGAAACGCTACGTATCAAAATTCTGAAAACTTGCTTATTATTAACTTTTATATAACATTTTAAACTTAATTTATTCTATAAATAACTGCGGAGCTCTTCATGAAATCGACAAAATAAAATATCATAGCAATGTTGAAATATTCCATTTACGCTTATTGGAGGAGAACAATTTAAGGAGACTTTACTTTTCTTCTGCTATGTATATTTCGAGACTCATTATCGAGAGGAATACCTAATAAAAATTTATTTTAATACCTTAATAACATTTCTAACCAAGAACATATTAGTAAAAAGAAATATCTTAAACAACCGAGTGTAATCTTCTAACTGAAAATTACTTTTGAAGCAAGATTATTTTTGAAGCATATATTAAAATTCAAACAAATAATTTATCTTGAAAAATACATTTTAGTAAAAACTCAACCTAAGCAACTATGCATTATAGAACTAATTAGTTTTTTTTTGTTGGAATTTAAGGAACAATAAGACAGTAATTTTTATTGTTACAGTTATTACAAAGTAAATCAACCTATAGTTAAAATTATGAACATGGATATTTCAGGTATTATATAACACTCTGAGATATATTTTATACAATGCATTCATTTAATGTTACATTTTTTGTCGCATAAATTAGACTGTTATTGAGTGTTTTTTTTACAAATTCCACACATATAGGTTCTCGTATGTGAACAAACTGGAATACCCTCCCCACTCTAAATAATAATGAAGATCATATCCCTCTCTAAAACTGCACAAATAACTTTTTCATTTATTTAGTACAGTTACTGTACAAGATGATACTGAAAAATACCTGGATTCAATACTGTACATTCACAAATTTGCAGTGAGTAGACACAATATTGCATCAGCCACCTGATTCCATCTAGCTGAGTGCTAAAACAAGAAAATCGTACGAGAAATCTCTTGAAAACTTCCAGGGTAGCATATAGTCCTAAGATCCTTTACAACAGGCATATTAAACTCATACGATATTACAGGCACATGGTCTAGTTTATTATCAATTGAGGCCTCATATTTTTAATCTACAAAAAATAATAAAATATAATTTTTATAAAGTATTATGCCTTTATAGTCTCCATATGAAGCTCAATGTAATGTATATCATAGATCCGTGGTCATTTAATATTTCATGCTATATTTGAAAATTAAACTATAAGTATTTTATATTTTTTTTTATAAAAATTTTTTTTTGTTATAATATATTTAAATTAGCATTACTTTTTCGGAGGTATTTGACAACAATTTTTTTTCCTGTTTTTTCAATAGAAATCATCAAGTTTCGATTAAAAATATAGAGTTGATGTAATTTTTTAAATTGACGATAAATATCAATTGGGGTTAATCTTGATCTTTTTTCTTTAATTTTCTTTATTTTCATTGAAGAAAATAACTATCCACATAAATAACTGCTCCGAACATAACCATTATTCACATACCATACGATAAATTTTAGGAAATAAGTATGTATAAAAATCTAGAATTCCAACTTCCATGGATTTTTCCTTCAACAAAGAATCACACAGGACTTCAATTAATTTTATTTATAAACTTTCTTTAATAATTTAAATATCGATAGATAAAGGTATAGTAAAAGTGCGAAATTGTAACTCACAGCTTTTAAAATCAGAAAATCATCCATTTTTAATTTCGTTTATAACAATTTAATTTAGGGAGCACATTCAATATATTTTAATTTATGGGATTAATTTAATACATATTGATGGCTTTCAAAATGAGACAAGTTTTCTTTTTCTATTTATTTTCGCCAAAGTAATAATTTTTATTATTATCAAATAGAGATGTAACATGATTTTCGCCTTGAAGCTTAAAATTATATTTATTAAGATGACTTGTAATATCAACTGAGAAAGCCAGGTCCTTTATCCATTGTCCATCTTTTAACTCAGCATATTCATATTTTTTTGTTTCCAAGAGAATTTAAATATAGTCCAGCAATTCAAAGGATACTTTTTATACTTTTATGGTTCGAAAGCTATTGAAGTTCCTTAAAATATATTAAAGTGTTGCATTCTTTTTCTATATCTCCCAGAAATGATGCAAATTAGCGAAGATTAAGTCTATATCCTTGAATATAATTTACTCTTTCCGTGACTATTTTTAAAACGTTCCCTATATATAAAATTTTGCAGCACACTTGATAGGGAACAATACAATGAAAGTGCTCAAAACTATTATTACCATGCGTTTACATCTTTCCTTTAATCTTGCAACAATTCGTTTAGTTATACTGGCCATGGTTGGTGCAATATTCGAGTAATTTATTTATCCATTTTCCGTAATAGCAGCTAGATAATATATATAAAAATCGTGCAAATAAAAGACAATAATTTTTAAAAAAAAAAAAAAATGTAAAAAAAAATAACTTTATTAATAGTGCATTTATTTTAAGCAGACCTAGTATCAAAGTGTATCACTCTTTAGTGCGGTGCCGTGTAGGCGGATACCAATTGCCGCAAGTAATTTTGACGCCCAGTTTCTTCCACAGAGAAAGGCACCTGGGATCTGACGATGCGAACTTGTACCAGGATTTTAATTTTACCTAGAGCACCCAAGCCAAACAGACACTCGAGGGATCTTTTACATGCCGTAAAATCATACGACATGACCGCTGTAGATTTTCTGCTTCACGAAAATCCACCGACTTGGACCGGGGTCGAACCTGCAACCTTGAGTGCACAAGGTCAGCAACAAACCAACCACGCCACCCAGCCGGCTTTAAAAATAACTAATGAGATTTAAAAGAGAAAATACTATTTTACTGATCTAAACTTACTTAGTTACAATATTATACAACTGATTTGTAAAAGTTATGTATGATATAATGGAAAACATTTCGGTAAAGGGTTACATTACATTTTGTACAAAATGTAAGAGGTCTACCCTTATATTTTTGAAACTGGCATCTTTGGTTCTGTCTTTTTCCTATAACATGGTCTTTTCTATCTAAATGCACAGAGTCTATTACGTTTGATCTTGATGACATCATCTGAGGTCCTCCAATGCTTTTCTTAGAATTTGTTCCTCGTTTGAGGTACGCAACGGCGATATATCTTCGGATGTCTTTTATACTTTTTATATTTCTTCCATGGTACACAAATTTCTACATTACATGACAGTTCTTTTACCGATGGAGTAGTCATTTCATCATCATCAAAATACTCTTCTTCAGTTAACTCATCCACATCAGGTGGTAAAGCAATTATATCAGCCTCTATTTCCTTAGAAAACATATATTCTAACGCTTTTTCGGAGGTGTGAAACACTTTACGCCGAGGCATTCTGGAAGAAATGAAACGGAAAAAGAATAATATTAGTTACCACTAACGCCCAGCGATCTATTTATAGATCAGCATGTTTAAACATACATTTTATTAATAAAAACAGCTATTTTTCTAATATAAATAAACCAGAATAATTAAAGAGGTATTGAAAATGTAAAACTCATGAAAAAAGTATAACTTACATTTAATTCTTTTTCTGTTGGATACAAAATTGAAAGCTGAACTTTGAAGCTTCAAAATGGCAAAAATCAGACGCTAGCTGCTGGACTGCTGTGGGGAAGAATGCTTCAAATCACATTTAGTAGTATGGCCCCATGTGTAAGGAAACCAGCCAATGACAATACGAAGTAATTAAAAGATATCGTTTTGACTGGGAGTACTGAGTGGGAGGTGATCTATAAATAGATCACTGGGCGGTAACGGGTTAAACGTTATTCGAAATACCAACTCCAGTGGTTTTATTATGAATTTGAATGATTTTCAAAAGTTATCCACTTATTTTTAATTAACTTTACATCCACGGATAAAAATGACTAACCGAGCAAAATTTCAAGTATATGTACTTCCATTAATATTGCAATACAGAAAGTTTCTAATCTTGATATTGTTGAATTTTATTGATTTCTCAAATTCTTGGCTATTTCATTAACTCTCCCAGCTACAATATTTCGACTTATACTCACTTTGCTTTGTTTGTGCAGGACATAATACTTCCGCCTTTTTAAATAAACATTCACTAATAAATTTTCTTTCATTAAATGCATTTGATATGTACTTGCATGATTAAACGTAATAATGTGTAATTCTTACAGCAGCTGTATAGTGTTTAATAGACGTAATGAGTACACTTTACTGTTTCTGAAGAATTGATCTCAATTCGGACAATTTGGCTTCACGAAATTTTGCAAAGTATTGGTCATCTTAGCTTGCTTCATGATTTGTACCATAGTGCTGCTTAAGATTATTTTCCTTAGAAATTGAAATAGAGTTTTTAAATATCAGGCATATTTTATTCATGTTTTGGACTCATTAAATATTGTAGTTCCCATTTTCTAGAAAATTACGTCGTTTCTCTAGAAATGACCTATTTTCACTCTGTCATTGATGAAATTTAATCATATTTTTTATAAAATAATAGCTTTTGACAGTTTAGCATGTATAAAAATGAAAAGCCACTTTCATTTGCAAAACGATTAAGTATACACTATCCTTTATCTTAACCATCTTGAATACTTTTTTTAAACTTAAAAAAAAAACACTTCTGACTGCCTCTTGCCGATTGGATACTCCAAATAGAGAAGGAGGAAGAGAAATAGAAGCCGCGCGCGCGAATAATAATTTTACCATCTATAGCTAAGTATATGCATAATGCAATTCAGAATTTTAAAAAAAATTCATTTATTGCAGAAAAAAATGAAAACATTTAATAAAATAGAACAAAATATTTTTAATCTAAAAGAATTTTTTTGTTATCAGAAAGGAAAAGGTAACACGCATCAGTTTTGTAGATGTATATAAAGGTTCACCTCAGATAAATTTCAAAATGCAGAAAAAATTTAAAAGTCTGATACTTAAAATTTTCAAAAAGTATCGATGAACTACATCTTATGCATTGGAGGGCCACATACAATCCGTGTGCCGCGTGTTTGACACCTTTGCCTTAGAGTGAAAGTAGAGTTTTCTTAACATATACGAGTGCCTCTTTGTTGCAACTCTTATAAATATTGTGTGTATGATAATTTGTATAAGGCTTCACCAAGAATCATCGTAAATCAAGTCAGAGCTGTGATTAACAAGTCAATATATTTTGATGTTTAAATTCTAAGAAAGTAAAACGTTTATTATATATTTTTTTTTTATATATATATTATTTTATTTTATTTTTATTGTAAGAAAACTATAAGCATGAAAATAAGTATGCAACTAAAATATTCAAGTATTTTAACTGTAGAAGATAGTTAATTTCTTTTTCATAGCAATCATACTGAATAAAATTGCGATATAGATTTATTACTTAATAATAGATTGAAGAAAAGTATAATGGATTCATTATGAGTTATTGAAGTTTTGAGAAATTACTTTGCAATTATAATTAAAGTTTTTCATATTCATATTTAAACGAATTATTTCTCAACTCTTCCTTGTGTTCAAGGTCACGTACACGGGGCTGGCGTGTCATGAGTTCGAGCTTAGTACCGTTGAAGATGCTATTTATAGAGAGTGCCCATGTACGTTAAATCTGTCAAGGCTCAAGCATCCTCCTATTGGTGTCGAAGTCATTAGATGTAAGAATCAACGCGAATGTCGTTCTGCTCACTTGGTTCAAAATTATGAGATCCGTCACCATATATTCCTCGTGCAGCTTTATAATAAAACGTTAATATAACTCTCACTCACTTAAATTACCCTTTCAAAACTAATTGCTTTCTTTTTTTAAAATTTACAATGAAAATTTAATGTCATTACCTTTTAGAGGAAACGCTGTATACTGATAATTAGTTGTATATAAAATGATGTAAAGTGCGCCAATACTGCAAGTTGCTTCTCAAAATTGCAGTATTGGCGACCAATTTTCAATTAGAATTTTCATCGTGCTCTTCTCCATGCAATGTCAATGCACTGGATGATATTACAATGTACTTGGACGCTAAATCTATAAGTTAACCTAATTAGCAAATGTACAATTTATAAAGATAAGTATTCAGTTTCTTTTTGTTATTTTCAATTAATAAATGTTTTAAGTTAATTTTATAGTTTATTGGAGGAATAAGCATTATGTTAATTTCTATAGTTCAGAATATATTTTCTTTTGCTTCATTTCAGTAAATTAATATTTTGTCCTTTATTTTTCAGCTTTTACGTATGCTCGTGCCCTTCACGTAGGATAATCACGCTCCTCTAGAGGAGCACACCCTACAATTTAAGATACGCTGTATTATACAGCCAAAGTAGGAATTCCTTAAATATTGTTACGTAGATCGGGGTTCGAGGATTTTATACAAAATCCATCGTAAACAACAAAGCAACTATTTTAGATTAATGAGTATTTATTGTCGTAAATCAATCCTTAAAAATACAGGATTCAACAGCCAAATTCGTAGAATAAATATCAGAAAGATTTCACACCTCAACAGCACTCATACACACACACAATAATCAGTGTCTAACATACACGCACGTAAAAGATTATCCACAAGCACCACTCTAATATTGAACAGCCGAGCTAATCGCTAGTCAAAACCAGACTCACTACTCGCTGATTGAAACCAGACTGACTGTTGCGGCAAATATCGCTCTATTTATAGCCGTAGCCGAAATTTCCAGAAAGATGCGCTCGCGTCATAGATCGTGAAATAAGTGGATTTCTCTACTAATTTTTAGAAGAATCCAGATGGTCCCGAACTCGCCAACATGATTGACAATGTCACCAAATTGGTTGCCAAAAATGATGCCAACTTGGCTCTATTGCCAATATTTCGCCAAGTTCCCATTGAATCGCCATTATAACGTAAGGGATGGCGTTGCTTGTGAATATTACAATTTTAACATAAAATAAATATAGCATTGAGTAATACAAAGACATTGCACATCCAAATACAAATTATTTACATTATTTTATACAAAATTCGTAACAATATCATTAAGCATCAGTTATTTGCCTAAAAAATACTGTTAAGAATATTAGAGTAAATCGTACAACGAGATGATTTCACCAGGTTTTGTTAGAGGTAAATAAGAACGACTATAAGAATCGTTATTATACTATTCGGACAGACACTATTAGCCAGCCACCATCTTATTCGTGGTTTTACAGATACTGCTTATGATCGAACGTTAAAGTTAGTTCCCTTCCCAGTTTGGACTAGACGTTTAATGCATAGTTAGTAGATTATATGGGTTTGTGATTATTTTTGGAATATTGCATTACATCCACTTTATACTCCTACTTTCACGTTGGGTTCCACTCTTGACTTGGGGCTACAGTCAGTGCCGTTTTAAACTCATTTCGGCACCAGGACTTTGAAGACCTACAGACTTTCTTGAAACTGGCGTATCCAAGGAAATAGGGTCTGCAATCCCGTGTCATATTTTCAATCCCAGGATTTCGTGATTACATTATCCAGATCCCGGGATTAGGATTGGACTATTTATTAAAAATACTTACATATTAGCATAGTTGAAATTGCATAATAAAACTGAAAATATAATTCATACTTGATTTAATATTATTTTAATGAAACAAATAAAAAACTGATTCATAAAATAAATAAAAATAGTACATGATGAAATTTTAAAAAAAAGCATTTCTTCATTTCTTGTGTTTCTGTAAATAAGCTTATAAAAGCACAGCTCCTCCAGCGTTTCATCGTTGGAACGGCTTCTTATTTTTGTTACAAATGGTTTTGTCGTAGAAAATGCATGTTCGAATTCCTTACTAGTAGGTATTATCGTTATTAAATAGGAGTATGTTCTTTACACAGGAAGTTACCCCGTCTCCCTCCATTTTCAAAAAAGTGACATTTTTTAAAAAAATTTTGATGACATTGTCTCAAATCTAACAGAAGGCATTGGTGCATATACCTCTTTGATAACTTTATTTAATTCTTCTACTACACTTAATGGTTTATTTATATAAATTGATCCAGTTATTGAATCAGAATGTGAATCAATTTCAAGTGTTACCTCATTTGAAATTGAAGATCCAGTTGCATGAGCTGTTAGTAATGCAATAGGACTTGAAGCGTCTTAAGTCTTTCAAGCAGGTCCGCTATTAATTGATGGCATTTAATTGAAGAAGGAACTGTAACAAAATCTATTCTTGTGATGTTGCTTATATTATTGTGCACGCATTGCAGTGAGCGAATTAGATCTTTGCGATGTTCTCCCGTACTGTGCATATATATATTTTTTTTTACATATAGTACTTATAATTGCGGGAAAAAATTCTACGTACATATTTCATAAACAGAATATAAATTTTTGAAAAATTAAATTCTTAGAAAATTTTATGATAAAAATTTTTTAGTAAAAACTGCAATAATTAAGTCTCAAAATTACTTATTTTAAACCCGGGGTTTCAGGATTAGAAAAAACACCGGGATCCAGGAGTTTCAGAATTCCAGGTTTCCAATGTATTGGGATCCAGGGGCTGAAAACCCTACTAGATACCTTCCAAAAATTCTAAATGTCCCGTTAGCTGACACGAGACAGCCTGAGGGAGGAGGGTGAAATGT